>WAAB01022994.1:0-18181 GCA_013389865.1 Piaya cayana
TGCTGCCCCACAGGAGCCCACCCAATCCCATCCTACTGCCCTGCAGGAGTTGCCCCATCCAACCTGGGTCTGACCCTACCACCCCATCCCACCCTACTGCCCCGCAGGAGCCCCCCCTCCAACCTCACTGCCCCATCCAACCCTGCTGCCCCACAGGAGCCCACCCTCTCCCATCCTACTTCCCTGCAGGAACTGTCCCATCCAACCCGGGTCTGATCCTGCCACCCGTCCCATCCTACTGCCCCGTAGGAGCTGCCCCGTCGAACCCTGCTGCCCTGAAGGAGTCCACCCCATCCAACCATGATCTGACCCTGCTGGCCCACAGAAGCCCATCCTGTCCAACCTGGGTCCAGGCTCTGCCACCCCTCAGGAGACCACCTGCCCAACCCCTCTGCCCTGGAGGAGCCCACCCCGTCCAATCCAGCTGCCCTGGAGGAGCCCAGCCCTCCACCCTGGGCCCACTCCAGGCTAGCTGGGCACCCAGGCTGCTTGCCGACCCTGATTGGGGCCATGCCCCAGACACCCTGTGCAAGGCTGGCTGCTCTGCCCACCTCGTCACTGCATCTCCTTTGCCACCTGAGCAAGCAGTGCCCTATTCCTACCAATGTCCCATCCCCACCTAGGTCCCACCCCTGCCAGTGTATCATCCCAGCCAAGGCAAAGCTTTTCCCTACCGTGAGCTGAAACGTACTGTTCCTTCCACCCCATCCCTGAAGCATTTCTGTGCAGCTCACTTAGCTGCTTAGTCCCTGACCTCAGGAGCATCTGTTGTGGGTTTGCATCCCAAACAATCTTCAGACACTGGTGCTAGCCAGCTGAACAAACAGAGGGAGCTCTCTGTCAGCCTCTGTTCATCCTAAGGGTCCTGCAACAACCAGGATCCCGAGTTCCCATGGACACAAACCACCTTGCAGGTTAGATGCAGTTCTTTGAAAGCTAAGGAGGGCTCTTAATCAAGGAGTACAGGGACAGAACAAGGGTAACAGTTTAAAGCTGAAAGAGGGGAGATTCAGATTAGATCTTAGGAAGAAACATTTTCTTGTGAGGGTGGGGAGGCCCTGGCACAGCTTGCCCAGAGCAGTGGTGGCTGCCCCATCCCTGGAGGTTCAAGGCCAGGTTCGATGGGGCTTGGAGCAGCCTGATCCAGTGGGAGGTGTCCCTGCCCATGGCAGGGGGTTGGAACTGGATGATCTTTAAGATCTTTTCCAACCCAAACCATTCTATTATTCTATATGCATAACTGGCCTACACATTTAGAATTGCGTCTTCTGCTAGCTCATAATTATTACAGTGGGCTGAAAGTCATGCAGCATGGTGCTGCTGAGGCTCTGAGGTACCCTGAGGGGTGCTGCTGACCAGCATAGTTCATCAGCAGAGCCATCAGAAGCTGCACATTGCATGTTATGCAGTGATCATGACAGGGTTTCAAATGCAATATCCTCTGGTTTCAAATGCAGTATCCTCCAGTTCACATCTGTCTCACTCCAGGGATAGCGATAGCACAAATCCTTTGCTTTCAGTGGAGTTATGCCAGCATAAAGTTGAAGTACCCCAGTGAAGAGCATGGTCTTTAATGTCTTGTGTCCACCTGGGCAAAATGTGGGAGCTCAGTTTACAGTATTTCAGCCTTCAGAAGCTATTTTGATTCTAAAACCTGTCTGTCTTCAGAGCGACCCATAGTGCTCAGTGTATTTTATAGTTGAGGGAAATGTTATGCATATTTATAAATGGAATTGCCAGCCCTTCTATTTTACCTGTCTAAGTCTTATCAGCCCTGTCCTTCTGAATGCTGGTGCTTTAAAGAGAGAATTCCTGGCTGTTAGCTGTTACTTTGATCAGTACTAGGAAAAGTAATTTCCCTTAAAAAATATATGTCTTCAGTTTTCTGCTGTTTATTGGAGTATTGTGTCATCAGTCTGATCTGGGAAATTACAGTATTTCACAATGGGAGGGTAACGTTGCAATCAGTGACAGCTTTTCCAGCTCCTGGTGAGAACGTAGATCAATGTGGTTCCTGTCAACTGTTCAGAGATGCCAAAGAAATGTTCTGTGACTGTTCCCATAAATCACAGACAGTTGTAGGTACAGAGAACGGTGTAATTCATTCTAGATCTTTGGCTGTTCCAATTGGCTGTGGTTGTTGGAGTTAATTTATGAGCACGGTTATATTTTTGAGCCTCACATAAAGTATTTACTCTCCACGCCACAAAACCAGTGCTCCTTCTGTATTGTGGATTTTATTTCCTTAGGGTTGTTTATCTGTGTGCCACACTGGCAACAGATTAACCACAGTCAGTTCTAGCACTTAGTTACTGTGGTGAAACATAAATTGTATCATGAGCTCACCTCATATTTATTAAGGGAAGAGACTTAAATAGGTTCTGTCCCGTATCTTTTAGTCTCTGAAGAAATATTTTCTTCCAAAACTTGTGCTGTAAATAATATCCTGGAAACCCAAAGAAAAAAAAAAACAAATTACTTACAAGGACCGTTTTCTCGTTCTTAAGCTTCTCAGCAAAAAGGAAAACACGCCCCTATTTATAAACATCACCTTACAGCAATTTTAAAATGTCACTGTAACACCATTTATTTTTGCAATAATGTCCCATTTGTTGGATTAGAATAAAATCCTATAAACACAGACTCTAAATATGAGCAAATTTGGAGCTGCAGAACACTGACTGAAGCTTTAAAACACTGGCTACTGTTGGCTAATGAATGCTTGCTTTTCCTAGCGATTTTGAAAGTACCAGCCAAGGAAGGCCAGGTTACAGAAATGCCCCATCAATGGGATGAAAAGACATATTTAGAACATCTTTCATCTAGGGAGTCCTCTTAGGAGATAAGGAAATTACTTTGGGAAATTAATTTCTCTCTAATGTGCTGGATCACCCCCCCAAAAAAAGAAAAAAAACCCACAAAAACAAAAAAAACCACCCAAAAATGTAGAAGAGTTTTATTTTAAGAGTTACTTCAAAAAACTAAGATTTTTAAAATTATCCAGGGGTGTCCTTTGTGGGCTTAGGCCTGTTACTGGACACACCTCGAAGACCTGTGAACTGTAGAAAAGCAAATCATCCACACATCCATTTGCAAATAATTAACTCAAAATAGAAATGCCAAAATCTACAAATCTATTAAAAAGATCCAAGGTGACTCCAAGGTGTGAAATCCACTTACCTCAGCTGCCAAAAGGGAATCCCACCCTACAGACTGTGCTTCCCTACTTGTGGGAGGTTTGGTTTTGCCACATTCTGCATTTTATGTGGATGCATTAAAAGAAATGTAGTCAAAAAATTGTCTTCTGCAAGTGTCTCTGGAGCAAAGTTTAAAAGTACAAGTTTCAATCCTCATGTCTCTGCTACCTATTTCAGCATAATTTGTTAAGCTGTGGAGTGTTTGGGCCCCTTATAAGAGCTCCCAATGTGTTTCATGTCTATGAGATGTTTTTATATATCTTTAGGAATACTTTTCTGTGCTCCAATGTGTTTTCCATTATGCTGCAGGAGGCCAAATGTGCATATGTCATCATCATCATGGCTGTGTATTGGTGCACGGAAGTGATCCCACTGGCTGTCACCTCCCTCATACCTGTGGTATTTTTCCCTCTGCTTGGAGTTCGGAGCTCCAAATCAGTAAGGAACTTGTTCAATCCATGTCTGACATGGGGATTTCCATTGCTCTGATCTCCCGTCAATAATTAGCAAACAAATCCAATAGGGAAGCACTCCAGTTCTGTGGTGCTGGTTTGGAAGATGTTTAGCAGTGTTGAGGGTCCTTGTGTGGGGAGATGCTCAACTAAAGATACTTTTGCCTAAAATGGGAAGGGTGTGGGACTTGAGGTGGTAGAGGGCAAGGTCTGTTTCTGGGTGTGGATCCAGCTGGAGAGCAACCCACTAGTGTCAGCTGCTTAAGTGTTTATAACTCATAGAATCATAGAAGAGTTTGGTTGCTGAAAGTGCTGAGAATCCGCTTTGGAGTTCAGCATTTCTAGTACTTATACAATACTTTGAGCCCCTAACAATACTTCAGGGAACTGATGTCATTTTGTACTTAATCTTAATTCCTGATGATCCAAAAAGAAGGTCCATGATGCACACGGAGACCCTGCCGTAAGACAGTTCAGCATTTAAACAGGGGATCAAGGGTTCAGGCAACTGGAGGCAGCTCTGAGGCTGGAACTTCTCCTTTTGCCAGGGTTGGGATGAGGTCTGGTGCAGTACATGCGAAATGTACCAGTGAAGCTCGTGAGAGGTGACATTCGGGCCCCTGACCTCCCTTCTCTGTCTTTCAGGTGTGCTTGCAATACCTAAATGACACATGCATGCTGTTCATTGGAGGGCTGATTGTTGCCATTTCTGTTGAACAGTGGAATCTTCACAAAAGGATTGCACTGAAGGTCCTCCTTCTTCTTGGAGTGAAACCTGGACTGTAAGACTATTACATTACTTCTTCCTTGCCTGTGTCAATTTAGCAGATGTTGTTTAAGAGTCAGTAGAGAAAGGTGCCTTCAAGAACCTCTCTAGCTGCACTTGTACAGACTTTCCAGAGGTGAAGTTTAACAGCAAGAGCAGTTTGTCCTTTAGCCAAAACCAGCATCTGACTAATTTCTGGATGCTTGCTACTTGATGAGAGACTTAATCATGCACAGACAAAGGAACTAAATGGCTTTCTGGATTCCTTCAGTGAAGGTGGCAGAGCTGTCGCAGGAGGAAGTATAGCCCTGCTTTGCATTACTATCACTACAAAGCCTAGAAGCCTGTTGTCTTTCCTCCTTTCTCCTCCACCTGTTTCCTCTTTTCAGACTCATGCTGGGATTTATGGTAGTCACTGCCTTCCTGTCCATGTGGATAAGTAACACAGCCACCACTGCTATGATGGTTCCCATTGTCCAGGCTGTACTGGATCAAATGGAGAGCACAGAGTGTGATGTGACCATGATGGAAGAAGCAACGGGACAAACAAATTCAGTGGTTGAGCTGGAGGAAAAGACTGTATCAGATCCAGATTCAGCGCATGGTAAGGGCGGTGAGTTGATTCTATTGAACTTGCTACACTCAGAGCACCCTGACCTAGGAGTTCTCTGTACCTTTTCCAGGAAAAGAGGTTGACAACGTGACTGAAAATCCTTAAGCTCATGACATCTAGATTTTACAGAATGGCAAAATTTCACCACTGATGTAAACTGACATAACATATTGATCTTAGCAGTCATGACAGGCAGGAATTTGGTTGTGGATTTTTTATTGCCCATATTCACAGCTGGTAAAGCTTTTTGGGTTCTTACTGCGGTATTGGAATTGTTCCAGTGACTGCAATATCTGGCTGGTGGTAAACCTCTCTGTGAAACAGGGAGTTACTGCTGAGAAACTGTGGCACCAGTATGGACAACAGAATCCCTGGATCATGTAGACTCAGTTTATCAAACTCGCTCTTCAGCTTCTCATGAACATGAGTCCAAATTATTTAGGGACATATCTGTGTTTTTTAGAATTAAAATAAATGACACACATAAAACTGGGAGCAGTGAGCTTGCACAACCTTTCCTGAACTCTCTGCTTCCCTAACTTTTCTGAGGCAATTTGTGTTCTTTGTCTTAGTCATGAGCAATGGACAAGTTCCCGATGACCCCAGTTCTTCTCAGGAAAAGGCAATGAGGAAGCGGATGTATAAAGGAATGACACTTTGTGTATGCTATGCTGCCAGCATTGGAGGAACTGCAACACTCACTGGAACAGGACCAAATGTGGTATTGAAAGGCCAGATGAACCAGTAAGTCTTTCTTACTCTTTCTTATACTATCTTACTGTTTCTGTGACCACCTGACTAGTCTTGGTTTCCAATTTCGGTTGCAAACCATAAGCAATAACCCATTGATGAACTGAGAGTGAGGGATGTTTAGGAAGTGTCGTACCTCATTTTTCTGCTCCAGCCTGGTGTGCTGGTGTTGTAGGTCTCCTGAGAAACTCAGGAATACTTGCTGGTATTCTGCAGACAGCTGTCTGACCATAAGATACTGGTGATTCTGCGTCCTCTTTTTTCACTGAAATGCAGCACATCAGCAGAGGAACTGCTCTGAAGAGCATCAGGAGAATGTGTGATTCATTCTTCTCCTAAGCACACCAAGGAAAGCTGAAAATACCTTAACTTCCCCTATATTATTTCTCCATGCTGTGGCTGCAGAAACTGTAGAGATACTATTGCAAAAGAAAGGAGTTCTGCACAAAATATCCTCTTGGCTAAACTGAGCTTGGGAATTCATTTAAATCAGTGGAATTTTTGCAGACTCCACAATAATCCCTTAAGATTGCTTCCTTCTGTTTGGGTTACTTCGGCCTCAGCTGCCAAATTACCTGTTGGTTGTAACACCCAGCTGGAAATTTGCTATTGATATCTTTCCTCCAGTAATTATTGGTGGATGCAGGGAAGAACAAAAATTGCTGTTCTTAAAATACTGACTCCATTCTTTTAAACCAGCTAGCAACTTTGTCTTCTCTTGAAGTGCAGCTATTAATTTCAGGAAAGACAATTCTTGTTCTCTTATTGGAATGAATGGGAAGGAAGAAAGAACATTCTGTCTTGGGATAAATGAACAGGCATGTTGGAATTGAAAGACACCTAGAATGTGTGGGAGATCTTTCAGCTGTGCTTGTCTTACTGAGACCCAATATACCAACCTGAGCTCCTACATGCATTAAAGTAAAATACAGATAAAACTGAGGATCATTTCAGTTCCACTCTGAAATCTAGGCTGCCTTCTTAATTACTTCAGTTAGACAACAGATGCTGCCCATGATTACATGTAATGCCTGTCCTGGACTTATATGTGTAATTGTCACTAACACATATTAAAGGCAGAGTAGGTTACTAAATGTTTTGACTTTCATATAAAAAGCATTTTTCTTTTCAGGTTATACCCCAACAACAATGACGTTGTGAATTTTGCTTCCTGGTTTGGGTTTGCGTTTCCAAACATGATTCTGATGTTGATACTAGCTTGGCTTTGGTTACAGTGCTTCTTTGTGGGACTCAAGTGAGTATTTAACTACGTGATATTGTGTAAACCCCTCAGCTAATGCAGAAAGCTGGATAAAACAAATGCACTGACGGGTTATTAGTTTTGTAGCAGAGAGCAATTCCATTTCACAGCAGCTTTTGGGGTCTGGAAACCTTTTGTGTTGATGGGAGTTGCACTAAGGCAAAAGCTTTATACATTCTTAATGTTGAGACAGAATTGCCTTTTTATTTTTCAATTTCATATCTGAGAATTTCAGCCCTATGGGAGCTCACACATCTGTTTTGCTTCCCTTTAGTCAAAATAGGAGTTTTTCATCCCAGATTGCTTCAAAATGGACATAAACTTGGGGTCTATTCATAGACCCCGTTACAGTGTGGGAACTGGCATGTCCCCAGGAAATACTTTGACATTGTTGTCATTTCTTTGTTCCCAGCTTCTACTGTAGTCTCTGTCTCTCCCCAGGACTGACAACTTCAGAGTGGTAAGCGTGCTAAACACCTCTAGTATGTTAATACTTAAAGTATTTTCTTCTACCTTTTTCTTAAAGCTTTAAAAAAAGCTGGGGCTGTGGAACAGAGCGATCTGCTAAAGAAAAAGCTGCATACAGAGTGCTGAAGGCAGAAATGAAGAAATTAGGCCCTATCACTTACGCTGAATCCAATGTCCTCCTGTTATTTATTTTGCTGGTGCTCTTGTGGTTTTCCAGACACCCCGGCTTTGTAAAAGGCTGGGCCACCGTACTCTTCCCAAGAGGAGAAAAGTAAGTTTTTAGGATTTTTTTCCATCCTGTGCCCTCTTGGTTATGAATCAGATTCCCTTGTTCTTACATTCTGTTTGAGAGTGGGGTCATCCATTCCAGCCTTCTCCGATTTCTCTTGTTTGCTGGGCTTGATCCTGTTGCTTGTGCATGAGATCACCAGTTGATCCATTGTTTGACAGCTGGTTTTGCAATGAAGGCTAGAGACTGGGGCATGGATAAACCTGAACCTCCTAAAGTAAGAGAAAATTCTGTAATAGTGGTCTCAGTCACACTGATGTACTTGTTAATATTTCGTTTGTGTGAGCTTCTGTTGTTGTGGTGTCACTTGAGTATTTGGTAACACCGGGAAGCCAAATTTGTTGCATTGAATGGCTTTTTCATGTAATGTCAGTGGCATATTGAGAACACAAAATGCACAATGGGACTATCATTCAGGCCATTCCTTTCTACATCTGTCTTTGAGACCCAACTGTTGCATCATGGCTTCGCAACCCTGCTCCCAGGAGCCATTGTCATCTGTGACTGGTTATTAATACGTGTTGTAGCTAGTTTCTTTTATTACTGTGTTTGTGTTGTGGCAGGTCTGAGAGACCGCAGTCGTGAACTAATGACCCGTTTTGCTAATGTACAAGCCGCAGGCAGGATGACAAACAGCAAGGACTGCAGTGCCGGAAAGCAGCCATCTTCAAGGAGAAAGATTTCTGTTTTCTAAGCTATATTCTCCTTTCTTCTTTAGGTTTATCACCGATTCTGCTCCTGCTGTGTTTGTTTCCCTGCTACTGTTTATCCTTCCTGCTAATAAACCCAAACTCCAAGACTGGAAACTAAGCGCATCTGACCCTGAAAAGTCTGAAGAAGGTATTTGAAAGAGGAATTGTAACACTGTGAAATAGTTAGACAGTTCCAGCTAACACGGCAGAAGCTGCACTGAATTTGCATGTTTATGGTTATTCAGGGCAGCTTACCTGCCTCGCTTCTTGGGCAGGGCTGGGGCACGTTCCCTGCTCAGGTGTATTACCCTTACCCTGTGCAGGTTTCCGAGTCTGTTGAGTCTTTCCCTAGTATCTTATAGAACAGGAGACAAAAATGTCTTCACTCTCCTAAAACATGTTCTGCTTTTCATTTCTCACTTCAGATTTTAAAAAGCCATTTTTATCAACCCCGCTGCTAGACTGGAATGTGGTTCAGAGGAAGATGCCCTGGACCATTGTGCTGCTGCTGGGAGGAGGTTTTGCTTTAGCTGATGCAAGCGCAGTATGTCCTGATATGTTTTCCTCTGTCTCAAAGGCAAACTTCCCTGGTTTGTTATCTAGTCCTGTATTACTGGGCATCCACCCAAAGCTAAACCCACCAGAGATGTTGAGATCTGGAGGCAGACCCAAATTAGCAAAAATCAGGAGGAGAGGTGAATGTTTATCGTCTTTCCAGGAATTTGTATCCTCTGACCAAGGTTCTTCAATTGATCTTACCTGCTTGGAGGCTTCAGTGTCTGGACGGACTAGAAAAGCAGCCTTTCTTTCATTTATCTTCCTGATCGCAACCCTGTCTAGAAAAATAGAGTATAAAGTATAGATAATGCTTGTAAAATTTTCAAGAACCATTTTAGAATTGTTTATGGAATAGATATAGATATATATGTATCTTCAGATTTAAACCAAGCCACTGCTGAAGTGACCAGGAAGAAAATCATTGTTGTTCCATGGTTGTGCACAGCGGAGTTCCTTGTACTCCTTGTCAGTAGCTGTCACCAGGCAGTACGCTGCGTTCTTTAAGGTCGTAGTTTGATTCCGTTTTCATAAATTCACAGAAAAGGNGTAGATATATATATATATCTATATCTTCAGATTTAAACCAAGCCACTGCTGAAGTGACCAGGAAGAAAATCATTGTTGTTCCATGGTTGTGCACAGCGGAGTTCCTTGTACTCCTTGTCAGTAGCTGTCACCAGGCAGTACGCTGCGTTCTTTAAGGTCGTAGTTTGATTCCGTTTTCATAAATTCACAGAAAAGGCAGCTCAGTTTCCCAAGTAGGAAAGATCTTGAGGTGAATCATATTGTTTCCTTCATCACTGCTAAGATGCATCTAAATCAAAGCAAGTTTTAGCTATCAGCAGTGCCATGCTTTGGGGAAACTCAATCAGTTTTGTGGCTAGGTAGTCTTAAACCATGGGGCAAATTAAAATTATAGGTCATAACATACATCTACATACATCATGCATATATTATTAAAGCTCCAGAGTGTTAGAAGCCATCAAGTCAAAGGCTTTGTAAGCTGTTTGAGTTAATCACTAGCCATGTTCTTATACTAGAATACTCATACAGCGTCGATATCTTCAGAAACCTTAGGAAAACATGCCAGGAAACTTGGACACTTGAACTATTTGCTATGGTCTCAGCAACAATTGTTTCTGTTTAGCAAAAAACCATAGTTTTGTAACCAAAATGTGAGAAAGTATTTGGGTCCAAGATAAAAGGAAAGGGGGACTCTGGATTATGTCTAGTCGGCAAGGAATTTCTTTTAGTGTTTGTGACAGACCATTATGCTTTCTGGGATGGTGTTTCAGAAGTCATTTAGCATGATTTGTTAGGAAGTTTACACATAATGTGAGTTCCCTGTACACGAGCTGGGGGTTTGAAGCCTCACTGAAAATCACTTTTTTTTCTTGTCAGAACTCTGGTCTCTCATCTTGGCTGGGTCATCAAATGACTCCACTAGGATCTATCCCACCATGGGCCATTGCCACAGTAATTTCACTTACTATAGCTGTCTTCACTGAATGCACCAGTAATGTCGCCACAGCCACCCTCTTCCTACCTGTCTTTTCATCCATGGTAAGATTGCTTCCATCCTGTTACTGTATCCACTGGAAGATCAAAGTTAAATTGATAGTCTCTAGTGGCAAAGCAATATCATATTTATTGCCTGGAACGTTGGTCCGCTGTTAATCTGAAAGTCAGTAATGAAACAGTCCGTGTGACTGTACCACAACAGGTAGTGGTTTTATCTGGTGTTCGATGCTATGTCTATAGCTTCTCGTGTAGATAGAAAATGGGAATGCAAAGTTTCTCCAGTCTGCCCTACCTATATGCCTCTTAGTCTGGAGGAGGCTGTGGGGAGACCTCACTGCTCTCCACAGATCCCTGAAAGGGAGTTGTAGCGAGGTGGGTGCTGATCTCTTTTCTCAAGTAATAAGTGATAAGATGAGAGGGAATGGCCTCAAGTTGCACCAGGGGAGGATTAGATTGGATATTAGGAAAAATTTCTTTGTTGAAAGAGTGGTGAAGCGTTAGCACAGGCTGCCCAGGGCAGTGGTGCAGTCACCAACTCTGGAGATGTTCAAAAATCACGTAGCCATAGCACTTTGAGACATGGTTTAGTAGGCATGGTGGCGGTGGGCTGATGGTTGGACCTCATGATCTTAGAGGTCTTTTCCAACCTCTGTGGAAAAGAGGAAAACCTGATGAGCTTTACTGCCTTAACTGAGCAGTATTGAAATTGTAGAATAAAGGCAAAAATAGGTTATTTTGTTCTTTAATTTGGAAGGCACAACTGCTTTACTTAGACCAACTCATTGAAGTAAAAGTATCTTAATGAACGAGCTGCACTATTAGTGACTTGAATTGGCACTTAAGTTCTGAGTCCCCCAGAGTTTATGTAATGTCTAAGAGTGTCACTCCACATGCCTAGTAATTATAATCCTATCCCTCTGCTACCCTGCCAAAATCATGGTCTGAGGTCAAAGAAAAGATCATTGGATAAAATTGACCAGAACTCCAAATTATACCATACAGCAAAACAAACAACAGTAAAGAACCAAGCATTAAGTATTGTGGGACAGGAATAGAGACCAAAGTTATCTTTGAGCACATGTGGATTTCAGAGTAAAACACATGTGAATTACTCTGGTGATACAATACCAGGAGATGAAATGAGCCCGTGTGCCTCAGTGGCCTAGGAAATGTTCTTTATGCTTTTCTTTTGAAACACCTCCAGTACAATATTCTCTCCATTTCATTACAGGCTGAGTCTGTCAAGATCAATCCTTTGTACATGATGTTGCCTGGTACTCTCAGTTCCTCCTTTGCCTTCATGCTACCTGTTGCAACACCGCCAAATGCAATAGTGTTTTCCTTTGGCCACATCCATGTTCTGGATATGGTAAGATTGCCTGGTCTCTTATCCAAAACTCTCCATTGCCTTTATCCTGAAATATGGTGTTTAATTTTCTTAGCCAAGTATTTCCAGGGTCCCAGGAAGCTCTTATGGGCAGTAACTAATACCTGCTTATGCCCCTCTCTTATGCAGTATTAAGACTGCAATAAAGATTTGCATCTCTGAAGTAACAATACCTTTTCCGCAGACACAGCCTAGCCCGATTGAAATTGATAAGTGACAAATCATGAGTCTTTGAACCACTGAAGGGTTAAAATGCAGTCAGTGCTTTCCAATTTACTAGGGCTTTGGCTAGTGTAGCTGAAGCCTTGATTCCACCGGAGCTGAAAGCAGAAGGTAACAATCAGTTGCCCTCAGCTTTGGCCCTCTGCTTGCCTGCCAGACCACACGGTGCCAGGTTTTGTGCCGAACATCCAACCATTATTGGTTTTCTAACTGAACACTTGAAGGGGGCAGAAGTTGTTCTTTAACCAGTAACAGCATCTTGTTGGATGTGCCTTTGCGCTCCTAGACTAGTTATACAGCAAATTGTTCCAAGGCTTTGTACGCTGCGTTCTCTGGCATTTCCACCTAAGCCAGAACACAGGGCAGTGGGTACAGTGGCTGTTGCAGCGATTTGTTTGACCCAGTGTCTCTCTTGTGTGTGTACAAATAGGCCTTGCTGCAATTTGCTGTGCTAGTGTTTGGTTATTGTTGTTGGTTTGGACTTTTGTCCTCACAGGTTAAGACTGGAATAGTGATGAACATCATTGGAGTCTTCTGTGTCACACTGGCCATCAACACTTGGGGAAGATTTATGTTTGATCTGGACACATTCCCAGCCTGGGCAAACAGAACAAGTAACTAGTGAGCAGTGAAGAATTCATGTGTTGAAAATGGAAAGGACCCATGATGCTACTCCCTATTGCCCGAAGCCCTGTATAGTGTCATCACCACTTCACCACTGTGCCTCGAGCCAGGATCAAGATTTAGAATTTTTTGAACTTTAAATAAAGAGGGGGCAGCCTGTTTTATCAAACGGTTTGAACTATCGTGTCACTGATATGTATTTGTAAACCATTGGCATTGAACACCGCACTCAGGCAGGGGTTGAAAATGCGTTAATTATTAATTATATCCACGTGTCAACCACTGTACAGAGAAATCCTCATTGTCACTTTTCTAGTGAAAAAAAGAGATATGTTATGTTATGTTTACGTGGCGTCTCAATCATGTGGTGGAATCCTTCCAAGTCAACATCTAACACATTTTCCATTGTCTAGTTTTCACCCCCAAATCTCGCTGCATTTATACACCCTTATTAAGTGCTGAAATAACGTAAATCCGCTCTGGCCATGCTTCTTGGGCAATGATGAGTTAAGGCTGGCTGGCACAGGCTTTGTATTTCTTGCACTCGCAGGGCCAGCAGCTTTTCCTTCTTTTGGCCATAGGATGTGGGTTTGCTTGCCAATGAGTGTTCTGTTAGCGCTAGCCTGGAAATGACCGGTGGCCTACAGGACTTCACACCTATTGTGAAAGTCCCTGGATTAGTCCCTGATGTGCCTTATTAATTAACTCTGGAATTTTGGAGTGGAGGCAAGGCATTAAAAAGGCTCTAATTGAAGGCCTCATTAAAATATAGGGGCCCAGATATTAGGGCTTGTGCTGGCTGACAGCAATGGGAGTTGTCTTGTGTACTTTGGAATTCCACTTCCCTCTCAGAAAAGTGTTTTGTAGCACCCGTTTGTGTTATTTCTGAAGCAGAAGCAGTCTACAGACAGACTGGTGTTGGACTGGGTGTATTTTTAAAGTGGGATGTGAATGATTTTTACTCAGCCCTGGAGATGACATTGGGTGGGCGGTAAGGCACTGTGTTAGAGATCTGCGGGCATGACCCAAATCCTGCTCTCAGACTTGCTCTGCAGCCTTACGCAAGTCAGTTCACCTCTTTTAGCCTCAGTTTCTCCTCATGAAGAAGATGTCATGGTACCTATCTACCTCACAAGAGCATTATGAGACAATAAGGGTCAAATTCTGTACCCATGGTGATTCCCCACCTCATGATAAGGTGTTTGGGGTAGAAGTTACAGAATCACAGAATTCCGGCTGGATAATTCTGTCTTCTAGCACAGTAGCTATAAGTTTAATAGCTTTGAATGTTCCTTATAGAACTGGAAAAATATTCACATTTTTACCTTTAAAAGAGAGATAAGTATTTATCCACAAAAGGACCAGGTGCTTTTCTGAGCAGGAGACTACTTCAAGAATGATTTGATTTTTGTGCCTTTGTCTTCTGTGCTCTGTCAAGGTGCTGGGCACCATAAGCTCTCCACTGACTGTTGTTCCTGGGTGTTTCCAATGACACCCCAGCTGGCTGCATGCGGTGCAGCCTCACACCTCTTCCATGGAATGGTGGAGCATGTGGATAAACACTGTTCCACTACAGAGTTTATCTAAGGAAGAGGCTAGTTCTAGTACCAAGAAGTGGCTTGGTCACAGATATTTGTCACTGCCTGAACCTTATCCCAGTATTTGTTTGAGGAAACTAGGAGTAGTTAAGCACCTTCTGTGCTTTGGAAGTCACCACTGAATGCTGATTTGCATCGGTAGGTATCTAAATGCATTTGAGAAAGGGACATTTTCTGCCTGCTGATGGAATTCACAGTGTGAGGACATTTCACCACTGCCAGGTACTTTGTGGTGTTTGCTGTTCTCTATTGTGCGTAATGTACAGTGGGGTGTGCACAGGTGGGTAAAACTGAGCTTGCCTATTCCCGTTCATGCAGATTAGAACTCCTCTAAAAGAGGTTTCAGCTAAGAGGTGCAGGACAAACACTTCCCTGTCCCATTTGCGGAAAGGAACCTTCATCTCTACTAGGGAAGAGCTTCCCTCTGCTGCTGTGCAAGCAGAAATCATTATTGCCATCCATGGTCACACAGGGATTTATTGGCCTGAGTGCCTGGGCAGGGGGAGTGTGCATGGGGGTTAATAAAGAATGCTGGGTTGATAATAACTGTGGTGTACTTGATGTGCCGCCTCTCTGTCCTGCTCATAGCAAATGTTTCTTTCTGAGAGACTTATAACACCCTTTGGTTGATCTGTATTCAATTTAAATGGCTGAGTTGCAGGATGAGAGTCTGGCAAATAAAAAGTTACTAAACCATCTCCTCTCCAGCATGGCTTGTTTCCTGTGGAACACAGTGGAGCCCTTGTTTCTATACTCGCTTCCACTGCAGCGTGGTATCACTCCAGTCAGCTCCAGGAGGGTACACACCACAGGGAGTCAGTGCAAAACAGAGATTTGGATGCTGCTGTAAGCACCTTCAGCTGTCCACATCAGTCGTTCCTCCTCTTTCCTCAGCTAAGTGATAACGCAAGTTTTTGTCTTTGAGAGCGTTCAGGTGGGATGAAATCAGGTGAGAATTATGTTCTCCAGTATAACTGACACAAACAGGCTTTTCTTGAGCATGAAGCACACACGTCCTGTTCCAGTGCCCTAAGTAAATATGTGTTACTTACAATAGGTAATGCAAGAGCAGTTGCTTTGTTGCCACAGCTAGGGTACACTCCCTTCCAGCATTGCAGGGCAAGTAAAATGACAGATATTCATCCTGCGTGGCATTTCTTCTCATGAAAGAGTGGGGGGTTTTAGGTGCAAAAGTTGTGATGGCCCCAAGGTAGTAGCATAAAGGAATCCCTGTGTCCCCCACTTCAAAACAGACTCATAGAATCACCAGGTTGGAAAAGACCCACCAGATCATCGAGTCCAACCATTCCTCTCAACGCCAGCAGAGAACATGAGAGGATCTCAGTGTGGACTTTGTCAGGACAGGTTACTCAGCCACACTGAAGCAGCAAACAGCTTCTGTTTTATCACGCGTGGGCAGTGCAAATCCTCGTGGTTAATGGGTTTGTCACTGTCCAGTTGGCGTATCAGCAGGCAGCGCTGCCTACAAGGAGCTAAATTAATGCCTTCCTATTTTCTGTTCACTTTCTGTAGAATGTCCTTGACTTCTCCTTTCTTCTCTCAGGATAGCAAGTTGCTAACACTGTTTCTGCCAATGTTAACTGTCTGAAACCTGCAAAATCACGATACAGGGTGCTGTATGCACAGGGTTTATCCCTGATGGTTCATGTCTCTGTGTGCAGGAATGTCCCCAGGTTATAGGTGTGCATGTGAGCTCGTGAATGTCCAGACTAGAGGAAAACATACAAAGGGGAGACAAAGGTATTTCTTGTCTGTGTGTTGAACATCTAAATCTGTGAAACAGAGGAGAAAACCCTTCCAGTATTCCCTATATGATCTAGAACTCACCAAGCTCAAAAAAGCACCCAGACAGAAATAGCCACAAGTCTAATGTGGATGCAAAAGTCACTCCCTTTTCTCTTCAGGAGGAATACACTCTGGTTTGGCCTGTGGCAGAGATCTGTCTGAGCCCTAAGTGTGAAGCAGGGCTACGTTATGCAGGTCACCTCTTTGACTACTGTCATCTACTGGATTCAGAGCAGCGGGTGGTTCATTCCAACAGAGTTCTGATGTCACTCGAACACAGCCTTTGGTTTACTCGGATGCTGTTTTCCCATCAGGTGTGTTACCACTGTAAAGAGCAGTGACCTGCTTGTAGACAGTGTGTTAGAATTGGACAGTTGGGGAAAACGAACCCAGAAAAAAACTCAGACCCCTGAAATAGTTCTGACCAAAATCCAGCAGTGATTCCTTAACATAAAAGTACATCTTCCTTTTTGGTAATGACATATGCATTTTTACATACTTCACATCTTTTATTTGTCTTAAGTGTCCGTGTTAAATATAGAAAGAAGAGGTTAATAGTGGATCCTAAACACTCAGATCATGTGGCAGATAGTTCTCATCATGTTTCCCAGTGTGGGTGAATAAACACATGACTGTACAGTGCTGCTTCCAGCTGTGTCACTGTGAGGTCTCCAAAACTTCGAGCATTGCAGCACAATCCCAGCAGCCCATCGCTGGGCACTCGCTAGGCCTGGTGTTTGTCTGTATGATTTAATGTCAGGATGCTTGTTTTCCAGTCCCCAAGAACCATCCCAGTGGCAGCTCTTCTACCTCAGATCAGACCTTAATTTTTATGAATCTTTGCTGGCCCCTTTGTGAAGAGCCTGTGGTATAAAGAGGACTCAGGCACACACCACAGACTGCATCTACATTGCAAGACGTGACTGCAGACGTTCCTGTCCTTGAGCAGAGAATTCTAATCTCCCTGGGCCTGGTGAGCTCACGCAGACTGGCAGAACGCCACAGCTTGATAGTGCCAATTGCTACCAGTGACTATCAATGACAAAACCAGCACAACAAATAATAATGTTGATCTGCAAAGCCTAAAAATAGTTTCTTAGGAAACCAGGCCCATAACATAGTATGATTTAAATAACCATGAGAGAAAAAGGGAGAAATTTGCCACAAATAGGTGTTCTAAAGGAAGGGGATCCTCTTATTTTCATATATTCTTTACTGAGATTTTGTTTCTAATGTTTCCTGCATAACTGCTGCTATCCGGTTAGGTTTGTTAGGGATAGATTTGATACCTCTTCTGGTGTTACTTTATATCCTGCCAAGATTTTTCATCTGCAAAACTGAGAGGAGGATTTTTCTTGCACATTCACCTGGGCTGCCATTGCAAATCAGCTTCTGCTACCAACAGAACACTCCAGGGAGAAAAGAAGAGAGTTCCTAGAAGGTTGATGAGCGTTTTCTGAAGACTTCTATCTAGACTGTCGTTACCTAAAGATTGCTTAAAGATTTTTGCACTCAGGATTTTACACCCTTGTCTTGTATCCAATAAATGACAATGTGAAGTGACCCTTTACTGAGCATCCGTGGTACAGTTTGTTTCACAGGAGGGCACGCTTTGTGAGAGCTTCTTTTTGTTTCTTTGTGCCCCAAACTGGTTTGTTTTAATGATCAAACACCCCCTTTACTTTTTCAGACTAAGGTCTGTTGAAATCCTCAGTTCTAGGAGCTCCTCAGTAGGATTTCACTGATCCCCCCCAGCTGATAATCATCTCACTTGGGTGAGTAAATCCAACTCCTTTTCTAATGCCAGCAAGTTCTGTGTGTGCTGGCCTTTCCCTATACATTTATATACATATGTACATATTACACACACATATATAAACTGTGAGGAAGTTGTTTTGAATGCTTCATGTGAGCCTAGATTGCTCAAGAGTATTTGTATAAATCAGTCTGGGAAATTGCTTGAAAAGACTTGTGAAA
>WAAB01022994.1:24623-52180 GCA_013389865.1 Piaya cayana
GGAATCTTCACGGAAAGGGTCATTGGGCACTGGCAAAGGCTGCCCAGTGAGGTGGTTGAGTCCTCATCCCTGCGAGGTGTTTAAAAGACACGTGGACGAGGTGCTGAGGAACATGGTTTAGTGATTAATGGGAACGGTTGGACGATGATGCAAGAAGTCTTTTCCAACCTGATGATTCTATGATTCTAAGTCAAAAATCAAAGTTTGTGGTGTAACACAGGACAGCAGAGGAAGGGAGGCTGAGTGGAGAACGGGTGGGAAGTAACCCTGAAGAGAAGTGTCAGGGGGAGCTGGAGAAGCTCAAGGTGAACCGGCCACACGGGCTTAGAGTCTAAGCTGCGCGCCAGGCCACGCCCCTTTCCACGCTCCGCCTTAATCGTGGATTGACCCCGCCCACTCCCGCAAACCACGCCTCCTTCGTTGACCCGGCCTCGCCCCTCCACAGACTCAGCCCCTTTCCCCGGACCCCCGTCCCTTGCACAGGCTCCGCCCACGTCCGGTCTCGGTCCCGCCCCTTCCCGGCCTGCCCTGGGGCCGCCGCTCTTCCTTCCGCTGTCTGGCCGCGGTCGCTATGGAGCCAGGTGAGGGTGCTGGGGCTGCCGGGCGCTCGCGGTGAGGGGTCGGGCGGCTCCGAGCCTGCTCCCCGCCGAGAAGAGCTCTTGGGGCGTGGGTCTGAGGCCCTCCTGTCGCTCCCTTCCCGACTGGTCCCGCCAGCAGAGTCCTGAGTTCCCAAAGGGCTTTTCCCGGGCGTGACGCCGGCTCGAGGCTCGGGAATCGGCTCCAGGAAGGACCCGGTCTGTCCTGAGCCAGAAGCCAGCGTCGGTAGCCAAGAGGGCAACCGTGTGCTGGGGGGTATCGCCAGCCAGGCTGGGGACAGGATTGCGAAGCCAGGCTGGGAGCTGGGGGTGTTCAGCCTGGGGAGACCTTAGAGCAGCCTCTGGCACTGAAAGGGTGATGCAATACGTGGAAAATTTCGAAAGGGAATGGAGAAGAGGAGGCTGAGGGGAGACCTCACTGCTCTCTACAACTACCTGAAAGGAGGTTGTGAAGAGGAGGGAGCTNCTAACCTGGTGATTCTATGATTTAAGCTGTGTGGATTCCAGTAATAAAGATATAAAGACTTTGCTGGATGAAGCCGTGTTTATGACGGGAGTTGCAGCTCCTTCTCCTGTTTAAACCTGTGATCTTTGTTCATGTGGCACAAACAGAGAAAATTAATTTCAAATCCATTGTATGAGCCAGTTCTTACAGATTTTCTTGTGCATCAGATGATACAGGAAATCGACTTAGATTCCAGTTGGAGTTGGAGTTTGTACAGTGCCTGGCAAATCCAAACTACCTTAACTGTGAGTACCTAAAAGGGAGTATCAGGGTGCTGAGGAGTGAATAGAGTTAAATGGTATTTTATTTTTGCTAGTAATGTTAAACAGGGAGAGAGGGGGCTAAACAAGGACAAGGGAATGGCTCTTTTACAGCAGAAAGTTTGTCTGCAAATAATTTAATTTGTTTCAATTTCTAAAAGTGCAAAATGTTTTATGGGCTGAAATGAAAAAAAGGGCATCTGTCTGACAGGGGGGGGGGGGGAAAAAAGGAGGTTCAAGCCTGTAGTTAAAATTAAGGTCAAGCTAAGCGTATCAGAAAACAGGATTTTACTGGTGCTAACAATAGTTTCAGGTACTATACTTTCCTGCCAATTTTGATGCCACAGGCCAAATTTCAAACAGCTGTTCTCTTCCTTGCTGTTGTATGAACGATGTGCACCATGAAGGAGGTGGGACTCGTTATGCCTAGTGTGGGGGTATAAAAATGTATTTTTCCCTGTGGATCTTTTTCATTTTGAATTATCAACCTTTGATGGTACTGATAAAGTTGTGAGTGCTGTGTGTCTTTGCATAGCTTTGTGAATCCTTATTCTTCCAGTTTGTCAATTTTTTCGAAGCGTCTGTAATTTACGATTCCTTCTTTGTCCTTTTATTTCAGTTCTTGCACAAAGAGGCTACTTCAAAGACAAAGCCTTTGTAAATTATCTTAAATATTTACTTTATTGGAAAGAACCCGAATATGCAAAATACCTGAAGTAAGTGCTAAAATCACTTATGTTTCTGCATTTTAATGATTAGATGTTGACTTTCATTTTAATGGGTTTTTTCATTTTAATGAGTTGGTGTACTATACAGCAGCAGGTCAGTATTTATTTCTGCTTGTAACATTACCTTTGTCCTCCCTATTATGTTTATATGCAACGTAATTTTTCATGTTTCCAAAACTATAAAACTTGTCTATCACGAGTGATGCATGGAATCATCCTTTTGCAGCCTTTATGTGCACCTTACCATTTGTTTAAATAAAACTATTGACTGTTAAGGTACAAGACTACTTCAGTTAGACCCAGTGAGGACATTTTAAGAGTAATTTTGCATTGTGGATGCTTACACAAAACAAAAGACTTTGTGGGTTTGTGAGTATGGAAAGTCCATCAGATTCCATAACCCATTCCAGGTTATGCTCTTTAAATGACCTCTGGAAACAGATACTGGAGTTATGTATTTGCTTTAAATAAATTGAAAAAGCTACTCTAAGCAAGCATCTGTGTCCAGTTATAAACTGTTACTAGACTCCCTGTTTCCCAGCCTAATACTGAAGTTACTAAGTAAAGAGTCTGTGGAATACGTACAGTCCTTAGTGGTTTGATATTTAGTAAAGCACATGCCTGATAAAACTAAAATAATGAACTGCAGAACTATTGGAGACTCCACTTTTAGTGCACCTTTTAAACACTTGTATTAAAGTATGTTTACTTTTAATCCAGGTACCCTCAATGCTTGCATATGCTAGAGCTGCTCCAATACGAACATTTCCGCAAGGAATTGGTGAATGCTCAGTGTGCAAAGTTTATTGATGAGCAGCAGATTCTGCACTGGCAGCACTATTCACGGAAAAGAATGCGCCTCCAGCAAGCACTTGCAGAGCAGCAGCAACAGAACAACGCCTCTGTAAAATGAAAAACACTTTGAAGAGCGGTGATAAGGTGTGCTTTGTGTCAGCTGGAGTATTTACGAGGGAGGAATGAGCCCTTTTCTATGTTTGGTGTGCATTCAATTTAATTTTGATATGTTGTGACTGGGTTTTTTTCTTTCCTCAACTTTTTTTAAGGACACAAGGCAAACACCTACTTCTGCAATTAATTTTGTGGCATGGACTATTTTGTAAGATCATTGCTTTTTGTAGTTACTGATTACTCGATTTTGAAAACAAAATAATTTTGTTATTGACATTTTAAGTATCTAACAAGAAGCATAGCTTGGAAGTCTTGTTCTTAGAAGGTGTTTTCCCTGGAGAATAACACTGTGGCTGTGAACTCCCCTGTGTACTTCTCTTTACAACTGCAGGATGAGCGAAATGGAAGTGATGACATTGTTCAAAATGTAAATGGTGCATTTTTGCTTTGAAACCGAGCTGAGCTATTACTTGTCATCTCTGTTTACCTGGTGATCGCTGCTGGGGGTCTTAGTTTTCCTTACAGCATGTTATACAGAGGGAAATCAAACTGGGGGGCAGAGATAAGTAATAATAAACTTTGTAGATATTCAACAGAAGAAAATAGGCTGTAGCTGATCTGTTCCAATAAAGTCAGCTTACTGTAGTCTTTTCTGACAGTGAAATAGTGGCTGCTCTTAGGTTTCTCTACAGTGTGAATGGTGAAAATGTTTTAACAAAAAAAAGGCGTAAGTGCTTGTGGGATTGGAGAAGTGTTTGCCATTTATTTCTATATAGTTTTTATTCTAAGAACACAGATCTTGGCAGCTGTCAGGGATTTAATTTTTGAATTTTAGATTGTATTCATGCTGCCTTCACATTATTTCATATCCTTGGAGGAGCAGGTACTGCAACTGTCAACCCTTGATGGGATCAGTGACACCAGCCTTCAGCATATCATATCTGGTCTGAACAGATAGCAGTTTAACATCTTTGGCACTGAAAATTTGTGTGTGAAGTCAGATTTAGGAAGAAAAAGGTTTTCTTTCTTTCTCTCTTTATTCTACCCCCTCCTTTATTCACTGTTAAAGTTATAACGTAACTGTTAAGCCTTACTCTTCAGTAATTGTTGGCTGTTCTCTGTTTATAACATGAGAGCAGCTCTTTTGAAAAGACTTTGCAAACTCAAAAGTTTATTTCAACATGAAAGGAAAAATACATCTTTTTTTGTTGCACAAGTTCAGTGTAAGGTTTGGACCTAGAGCTTAATGACATTTATCTTGACTTGTCTGAATTAACTATGGAAGTTTTAAAAGAAGGATTTCTTAAAGGGACACTGAGATTTAACGTCTTTGTAAATGATTGACTGCAGATTCAGTCTTCGGTAAACAACATACGCACAAGCTCTGCTTTAAAACATTCTTCTTCAACCAGCTTCTGAGGCTGAAAGAAAAATTTGAGATGTTTTAGGGGCAGTTCAAAAGCCTACTGTAAACTAGAACCCTTTGTACATGCTGACGTTAGCCACATTCCAGCAGTTACTTCTCTGGGGAGGATGAGCTGGGGCTGTGCAGCAAGCTGAAAACTGCCTGAGGGCTTTCTGGCCTTGGAAGAGGCATTTCTAAGAAAGTAACTGCAAATTTAAATGACGCGCACACGCGCACAAGTTAAGACTTGAGCTGTAGTCTGGAGTCAAGTGTACTGCACATAATTTGTTTCACTCCTGTAATTCAACATCTGGATTTTTTTTTAAATGTGAGGAGCTGCAAGTCAGGAAGCTAACAATACATTGCTAAGAATTCTTTCTATCCCTCAATGCCTGGATGCCTTCCTTACTATGTGCTTATTACAGACAACAACATACAGAAACCAGTGTGGTTGTCTCTTGAGCACAGAAAGAGCACACAGGTGGGAGTAGAAGAGCTGTTCCTAACTGTCTGCCCTTTTTAAATAAAAGGGTGCTAGAAATCATGCCTGACACTCATTTACAGTCATAAGCTCCTGCCAGTTTCCCACAGGAATGCCTATGGAGATCCAGAATACAAAATAAATCACTTACTGTTCCATATTTAAGCAGTGTAGGCACTCCTGTTAGTTTCAGATTCTTCCTGAATTCATTGTTGGGATCTTTCCAGCTGTTAGGAAGAAGGGGTTAAGCACAGCTTGCAGAGGTGCAATTTGAAGTTAGCTTGTCAGAATTCCTTCAAAATGATGACTCCGAGACCTTTGCCTCACCCTCCCCACCCCAGTTCTTGGAACAAGCATGCAGATTGTTCACCTTAGGGATGATGCAGACCGCAAAACCCAAAACAATGCTTCATTCTTTGCAGAAAAGGACAGTTCAGTCAGTTGTTTCAACAAGTTTGTTCATCTCCAGGCCACACATAGCAAAGCCTCAGCAGTCATTGGTATAAAAACAGTTACTTACTAAGCTCTGTCTCCTACAAGGCAGTAGATGAACACAGACTCATCAGGCATGTTATGAAGTTCCTTCCTCACAATCGGTTCAGCTAGAGAGTAATTTTGAAAATGTATTAGTAGTTACTATTTTTACTGCACTACAGAATCACACAGATTTGCTTCAAGTAGCAAGCCTGTTAATTAATGTTTTATCTGTTTCAGGTAGTGATCTGTACTTTGTTTCCTCTGGTTATCCATGAGCTCTGCAGAATTCATTATATGTTTACATTGAAGGGACTTGTCTTTGAGCAAAGGCCAATTTTTGTTTTAACAAGAGAGAAACTCATTATCTTTTATCTGTGCGAAAGGCCATCAGAACAGGCCATCTACATGCCCGCAGCTACCACCCAGGCAGTTCCATGCGGTGTTTGGGGAGGAATTGCCATCATCCTCTGCCTGGCAGGCCCCAACTGGTGCATCACTTCTGCTCTTGGCGTATAAAGCAGAGGTGAATTACCTCATTGTTACGATTCATATCTGAGTGTTTGCTGGGCCTTGGTAGCAGCCTCCACTGAGCGCCACGTTGCTGTTCAGTGGCATGTGGCAAGCGAAAGGAGGTGTAAGTGAGGTGGCAGCTTTAGGCAGCTCCTGGTCACAGCCTGCTGGTGACCACCAAGCGCATTTCGGGAGTGCCACTGGGGGTCTCTCCAGCATCCTTGGACGACGGGAATGCGACAGCATGTGCAGTGGGCCAGGGCAAACCAGGGGAATCGGCACTCCGCTGGGAAAGGGCATCCAGTGGGAAGGAGCACCTTGCTGGTGCACTGCCGGGTAAGGGCACCCCAAGGGGAAGGGTAATCCCAGGAGAGGGGGCATCCCGAGGGGAGGGGGAATCCTAGAAGAGGAGGCATCCCTAGGGGAGGGGAAATCCAAGGAGAGGAGGCATCCCGGGGGAGAAGGAGCATCCCCGGTGTCCACGCCGGCCTCGGCCCCAGCGCGGTGCGGACCGTCCCCGCCCTCCCCCCGCTCCCAGCCGCACCCGTGACGCAATCCGGGCACCAGCTCCGGCCCTCGGCGTCCTTGTCGCCGCAGAAGAGCGCGAAGATGGGCCGCCCGTGGAAGCGCTGCGCCGTCTGCACGAACTCCGGGTACCCGCGGACCTGCTTCTCCTCCCAGCCCATGGCGGCGGCGGCGGCAACGCACGGGGGAGCCAAGCCCCGCCCACCGAGATACACCCGCCCACTCCCGTAGCCACGCCCACTCGGACAATGTGTCGCGTTCAGGTCACGCCCCTTTCGCTCTCGCCACGCCCATTCACCGCCAGCGCCACGCCCAGTATCACCCGTAAGCCCCGCCCCCTCGAATCGCAAGGGCCCCGGTCCCGCCCTCCCGCTTCCCGGCGGCCCCCGCGGCGGCGGTTGCCGGGAGCGGGTTTGAACGCGTCCTGGAGCGGCCCAAGCTCCGCCGCCCCCGCCGCTTCCCGGGGCTCCTCAGGGCCCCTCGGGGCTCGGGCCGCGCCGCCCCGCCAGGCGGGCGGGAATCGGCCGCAGCGCTGTCGCGACAGGCAGGCGAGAGGGGATCGAGACCGCGGGCGGGCGCGGCCCGAGCAGGGCGAGAGCAGGAGAGGAGGCCAAGGCCGCTTTCAGTCGCGACAGGAGCCTCGACAGCCTTCAGTCGCGACAGGAGCCTTTACAACGTTTCATTGCGACAAGAACCGGGCCGGAGTTCAGTCACGACAGGAGCCTGGACAGCGTTCGCTCACGGCAGGAACCTGAACAACGTTTCATTGCAACAGGAGCCTCTCGACAAGCGTTCAGTCACAACAGGAACCATACATAACAGCATTCAGTCGCAACAGGAGCTTTGGCAGCATTTAGTCACGACAAGACTCGCTCACTACAGGAGCTTGAATAACTTTTCATTGCAACAAGAACCGGCACAGCATTTGGTCGTGGTAGGAGCGTCAGAGGCCTTGTGCCCTGTGCACCGTGTGGCTCTCAGAGGCAGGTGAAGGAGCCACGCATCACTTCCCTTTCCTCTGCAAAGGACTCTGGGTAGGAGTGAGCCCTTGGCCTATTTTCCTTTGACATCAGTGTTGTCCACACCAGCCCATCCAGCTGCTCTATCCCATTGCTGCCCAACGTGGTTTCCTTGACAGGTAAGACTGGAAAAGCCCTGTGGCAGTCATCTTGGGGCACATGGAGTGAAGCAACTTAAAGCCCATCCAGTTGGAACCCCCCTGCCATGGGGGGGTTCCAGATCAGGCTGCCCAAGGACCGTCCAGCCTGGCCTTGAACCCCTCCAGGGATGGGGCAGCCACACCTTCCCTGGGACATCTGTGCCAGGACCTCACCACTCACATGGTGAAGAAATTCTTCATCATGTCTAGTCTAAATCTGCCCCTCTCCAGTTTATACCCGTTGCCCCTCATCCTGTCACTCCAAGCCTTTGTGAACAGTCCTTCCCCAGTTTTCTTCTAGTCTCTTCAGGTATTGGAAGGTCGCTATAAGGTCTCCTCAGAGCCTTCTCTTCTCCAGGCTTGATTCCTCTTGTGTTCACTGTTGTGTTGTGAGCCAAGGACGACTGACTGGGCTGTCGGCATCAGGCCAACACGATGGGACCGGGCAAGCCAACAACACCTGATGCTGCATTTGCATTCCCTGCTCAGCTGTATGGGAACAAAGCACAGGCTTTACAAACACAGGTACTATTTCACTCCTGCAGTGGCGCTGAACTGGTTTTCATTTGTGGTCTTTTCAAAAAGATAATTGTGCCCTGCTTCATGAGATAGCCCACTAGTAAGTGGGCTTTCCTGATACTGTCGTACATTATCTCTGTCCTTTCATAAGGGTATAGATCTAGAACAACACTTGCTATTATTTACCTGCCTGTTGTGGTTTAGCCCCAGTAGGCAGCTAAGTACACAGCCCTTCACTGCTGCTCTCCCAGCTGGGTGGGAAAGAGGCTCAGAATGGTAAGAGTGAAAACTCATGCACTGAGATAAGGACAGTTTAATAGATAAAGCAAAAGCTGGGTACACAAGCATAGCAACGTAAGAAATTCCTTCACTACATCCCAATAGCAGGCAGATATTTAGCCATTTCTGCAGCTTCATCACATATAGAGGTGACTTCAGAAAATAAATGCCTCCCTTTCTTCCCCAAAGCTGTTACTATTGAGTATGCTTTCATATGGTCTGGGATATCCCTTGGGTCAGCAGGGTTCACTTTCCTGGCTGTGTCCCTTCCCAGCTCCTGGCGCACCTCAAGCCAGCTTACTGNACATCTGTTATACCCTAGAGGTGCATCACGTGTATAAACTGTTCTGTATAACATAAATTTTTTTTTTTTTTTTGCTTTTACACTTTGGAACAGCTGCAGTTTAATAGAAATGTTCCTGCAGTTCCAGAGAACTTGGCTCTCAGATTCTCTCACCCTCGTCCAATTATAATAGAAAAGCTGAAGGCATCCAATGATCAGAGAAATCTCACTGGAAGCAAGGACCTCAGCGTCAGCAGCTCTGGTATGTTTTCAGTGGTATCTGAAGAGAGACTAAAATTGGCTGTTCAGCTAGCCAAAAGGGACATAAAACAAATGCATCTTGAAGAGCAAGTGAAACAGCAAGTAGTTGGAGATGCTGTCAATAAGCTGTTGGCTCAGAAGTCACGACAACGGAAGGCTGAAGTATTTGAAAGTCCAGAAAATAAAAATGCACAGAAGTCTCGAACTCGCTTGAAAGATTTGCAGAAACTCAGTCAGCCTTCCAGACTGGAGACCACCACCTCTGGCGCTAAGGTTTATCTCTACACTCCAAATCGGAGAAAGCTCATACCGGCTGTCTCAGATTCTCCACCCACTCGTGACACAGGGCCAGACCCCGGGCCAAGCGTAAGAAACAAAGATGATAAAAATCTGCAGGAAGTCCAACGGCTGCAAAAGGAATTGAGGAGCTATGTCCAGAAAATTGAGGAGCTAACTAAAAAAGGTGTAAGACTGTATATTTATATATCATTATTTTTCAGTAGTGTGTTGATTTATTCTTTGGTTTTTGGCTTAGATTAGAATCCCAGTTTAGTTCTGGATTTTTGAGAACCACCTCCTTTTTTCAAAAGTAGATAAAAGCTAGAAAAGCTACCCAGTTTAAGCAGTCACAGGGTTTAATATTTTGGAGTGTTTGTGGTGGGTTCTAGTCCAACCTGAAATGACAGTAAATTAGCGGTAGGCTACTTGATAATATGGGAGAAAAAATATTGACGTTTGTAGGCCTATTAGCTAGACATTCAGATTGCAAAAAACAGTATCATAATTAACCACTTTCTTATCAGTGACAAGAAAGGGGGCAAAAGCTGGTAAAATTTCATTTCACAAGTCACTGACCTGATTTATGGCTGCGCGGTAGCATGGTGAGTGTGCTTTTGGTCACCGAGTTCTGGGCTAACCCTGGTCGGCTGCATGGTTTAGTGACTGATAGGAATGGTTGGACTCGATGATCCAGTGGGGCTTTTCCAACCTAGTGATTCTATTATTCTATGATTCTATGAAAGCGCCACATGCTTCTGCTCGTTTCTTCCTGATGGGACCAGAGAGAGAATAAAGACTAAAAGTGAGAATACTTACAGGTTGTGTTATGAGTAGCTTAATAAGGGAAAGTGTTAGTGCTGTGCAAGTACCTCTCAGCAACAGCTAAAACACTGTTGTGTGATCAACACTAGCTTAGTCATAAATCCAAACCAGCACCATACTGGTCACTGTGAGGAAAACTCACCNCTGTTGTGGTTTAGCCCCAGTAGGCAGCTAAGTACACAGCCCTTCACTGATGCTCTCCGAGCTGGGTGGGAAAGAGGCTCAGAATGGTAAGAGTGAAAACTCATGCACTGAGATAAGGACAGTTTAATAGATAAAGCAAAAGCTGGGTACACAAGCATAGCAACGTAAGAAATTCCTTCACTACATCCCAATAGCAGGCAGATATTTAGCCATTTCTGCAGCTTCATCACATATAGAGGTGACTTCAGAAAATAAATGCCTCCCTTTCTTCCCCAAAGCTGTTACTATTGAGTATGCTTTCATATGGTCTGGGATATCCCTTGGGTCAGCAGGGTTCACTTTCCTGGCTGTGTCCCTTCCCAGCTCCTGGCGCACCTCAAGCCAGCTTACTGGCAGGACAGGGTGAGAGGCAGGAAAGGCCTTGAAATCTTTGTAGGGACATTCATTTTCTGTGGCCTAATACCTTCAGAGCTGATTTTGAAATGTGTGCACCCTCTCTAAGTTTTCCAGTCTACATTACAGACGTTAATTTACAAGTTGATCTAAATACTTAATTCAAAATGATTTGGAACAGTGGCATTTGAGTGGACAGAATGCCTTGCATCTGTTATACCCTGGAGGTACATCACGTGTGTAAACTGTTCTGTATAACATAAGCTTCTTTTTTATTTTTTTTTGCTTTTACACTTTGGAACAGCTGCAGTTTAATAGAAATGTTCCTGCAGTTCCAGAGAACTTGGCTCTCAGATTCTCTCACCCTCGTCCAATTATAATAGAAAAGCTGAAGGCATCCAATGATCAGAGAAATCTCACTGGAAGCAAGGACCTCAGCGTCAGCAGCTCTGGTATGTTTTCAGTGGTATCTGAAGAGAGACTAAAATTGGCTGTTCAGCTAGCCAAAAGGGACATAAAACAAATGCATCTTGAAGAGCAAGTGAAACAGCAAGTAGTTGGAGATGCTGTCAATAAGCTGTTGGCTCAGAAGTCACGACAACGGAAGGCTGAAGTATTTGAAAGTCCAGAAAATAAAAATGCACAGAAGTCTCGAACTCGCTTGAAAGATTTGCAGAAACTCAGTCAGCCTTCCAGACTGGAGACCACCACCTCTGGCACTAAGGTTTATCTCTACACTCCGAATCGGAGAAAGCTCATGCCGGCTGTCTCAGATTCTCCACCCACTCGTGACACAGGGCCAGACCCCGGGCCAAGCGTAAGAAACAAAGATGATAAAAATCTGCAGGAAGTCCAACGGCTGCAAAAGGAATTGAGGAGCTATGTCCAGAAAATTGAGGAGCTAACTAAAAAAGGTGTAAGACTGTATATTTATATATCATTATTTTTCAGTAGTGTGTTGATTTATTCTTCTTTGGTTTTTGGCTTAGATTAGAATCCCTGTTTAGTTCTGGATTTTTGAGAACCACCTCCTTTTTTCAAAAGTAGATAAAAGCTAGAACAGCTACCCAGTTTAAGCAGTCACAGGGTTTAATATTTTGGAGTGTTTGTGTGAGTTCTAGTCCAACCTGAAATGACAGTAAATTAGCGGTAGGCTACTTGATAATATGGGAGAAAAAATATTGACGTTTGTAGGCCTATTAGCTAGACATTCAGATTGCAAAAAACAGTATCATAATTAACCACATTCTTATCAGTGACAAGAAAGGGGGCAACAGCTGGTAAAATTTCATTTCACAAGTCACTGACCTGATTTATGGCTGCACGGTAGCATGGTGAGTGTGCTTTCGGACACGGAGTTCTGGGCTAACCCTGGTCAGCTGCATGGTTTAGTGATTGATAGGAATGGTTGGACTCGATGATCCAGTGGGGCTTTTCCAACCTAGTGATTCTATTATTCTATGATTCTATGAAAGCGCCACATGCTTCTGCTCGTTTCTTCCTGATGGGACCAGAGAGAGAATAAAGACTAAAAGTGAGAATACTTACAGGTTGTGATAAGAGTAGTTTAATAAGGGAAAGTGTTAGTGCTGTGCAAGTACCTCTCAGCAACAGCTAAAACACTGTTGTGTGATTAACACTAGCTTAGTCATAAATCCAAACCAGCACCATACTGGTCACTGTGAGGAAAACTCACCCCATCCCAGACATCCCCCGTACACACTGCACAGCTGCTTTTGTGATAACAAGCAGGAGGTTTAACTATTGCTGACTTCTTGTGCTTTACCTGCAACTCTCTTGTAAAACTAAGGGGTCCTGTGTAATTTTTGGAAGGTATAACTAATGAGCTATATTGTACAAGCATGTTTAGTCAACTTCTAAATAGAAACATGATACAGAACTAAATAATGAGCTGGTGTTACAGCTCAAGGGAACTCTACCAAATATAGATTGATTGTGTATTGGTTCTGCATGAGAGAGGCTTGTTGCTGAAGTATGTTTATTATGGCTTAATCATAATTTTCACTGGTTAATTTAAGACATTAAACTTTAATTTTCATGCTTTTTAGGGAAAGAGAGAGAAATTTTAGATCCTGATGTAGAGCAGCGAATTCGTGTTAGGAGACAGGAACAAGCTGCACGGTCGGCTCGGATGCTGTATGCCCTTCAGCAGCAGGTAGGAACCAGCATTTTAAATTGGGATGTATAGTGGTTAGTTTATTGCTGTGAATTTGACAGAAATGGACTGAAACAAGAAATTCCATGAGGTTATCTCTGAACTTCCATCTCATTCTGGTTTAGACCTGAATGGTGTGACTGATTTCCCACGTGACTGGACAGAGGGATGAGCATCACTGTGGGAAAATGTGGACTCTCGCTCAGACGTTACAGTGATGATTAATCGTTCCTGTATAGACATGGAGCTAATTCCAGCTGACCTTCCCCTCTCCCCCTCCTTTCTTGTCAAACAGGTAAAAGAAATCCAGGATGATTTAGAGAAACTAAGTCCTCATAAAATCAAACATAATAAAAAGGTAAGATGCCATTGTCCTTCAGGCTGTGAGTAGTTTACTGACAGTTTTCTGGCTAGTTGAATTGGTTGTCTAGGGCACGTCTTACCTCTCTCTGGGAATGAGGTGTTCTTTGCATTTTGCACCTCATATCTCATCCTCACAGAATTCTCTCTCAGTTGTTCTTATACTGCTTTTGCTGCTTCCCTCTTCTCAATTCTTACACTAAACTGTGGAGAAAGGCTGCTTATCTTCTGCTTTTACATGGCTAATTCCTTCTTCATACCTCTTCCTTTGCTGAATAACAGTGTTCTGCTTTTCACTGCTTTTTGTAACTTCCTATTGATCTCTCTTAGTCTTACCAGCCTCCTTTCTGGTTGTCTTCTCTGCCTGGCCTCTTTCAGAAAGATCATACTGAGATCATGTCTACTGTTTGGGAATATTGTCCCATTCTCTTCTGCTTTTCCATGACTTGTATTTTCCTTTTATAACAAAACTGGGGGATGGAGAATGTTCTATTTTGCAATTGCTGCATGTTAGGGTCAAGCCCATGACTATAGTACTTTGTTGGCACAGGTAGCAGAAACATCAGATTGTGTTATAACCTGGTTATTTTATCTGGTGCTTGATGTGAGTACTGTTATGTACATCACCTTTAATAGATTACTTAAATGCCTGTTTTGTTCTGTCCCACAAACCTCATATCCATCAGAAATATCCCAAGCCTTAGTGTTTCTCCATGAAATTTTGGCAACAATTCTGTGAGTAGTATAAGGATTCATAGAAACTATAGCTATTAAAACATTTCTTTTTCATTTTTCCAGTCTCAAGCAGCGTCCAGATTGGCAGCAGCGCACAGGGGAGTTGTACGAGCCTTGCAGGCATTTGCCAGTCAGTTTACAGATCAAACAGAGCAGCAGATTCCTGCCCACTACAAGGAACTGGGCAGTCTTATTCGACAACTTTCTCTCTGTTCAGCCAAACTAGAAGTGAATTCTTCCATTTCTGACATTATCTTAGATATTTTGATGCAAGTTGAGGTAGGAAAAACATTTTTGTTTTGCTTAAAGCAGAAAAGATGCAGTGAAATATGAGACTACAAACTACATTGTGTGTTCATGAAATGGCAGAGTATCTGTTGGTTTTTTTTATTAGAGGCCATATTTTCTAATCTATAAATATATTTCTAATGTTCCTAAATAATGGTGTTCTAAAATAGAACCGAGTCCTAAAGATGGAAGCTACTTGCTGTTCTTCTTGCTGTTCCTGTTTGCTCTCTTGAATTTGCTTCTTATTATTCCATCACATTAAGAGATGAATAACAATTCTAAATCTTTGATGCAGGATCTAGATTCTCTGCTAGAAAAGAAACAAACACCAAAAAAAGTTAAGAAGTGTATTTCAGCATCTCAGGACAAATCTCCAGGGAACTTGGAGACGTTTCTAGCCAGAAAGCAGCTTAACTCTCCAAAAGGAGAGAGTAAACCTCTCATCTCAAAGGAACCACATAGACAAGAACCTAGAAGATCTCCAGCTGCCAGGAGTCTCTTGCCTGGTTTGTATTTCAAATTATTAAATATATTTTTATCGGTTAACTTACTATCTGCATTTCAAATTGGTAACATGTACATGTTGGCCAGAAGTGCAGATCAGTCCATCTGTAGTTACCGTATTCACATAGCCTTGTTAGGCATTTAGTTGAGGGGTTCTCTTGATATGATAGACCCACTGGTTTATGTGCCTCATTATAACACTATTATCATCATCATTGTCATGTACTTCCCGGTTTTCTTTTCCTGTGGGCTTCACTTGGATTATTCTTCTGCAACACACCTAAACAGCAGTTTACAAGTTGACATTAATGGTGCATACGGAATATTTCCAAATACCTATCTGGATAATACTGTACAAATGCATTATTTTGGAATAGAAAGTTACTGACTGTTAGCAAATCCCCAGGTAAGCTGTTGTGGTCTGACTGCTTACAGAGAAAAGATACACCAGAGCCTTAGCTAAGAATTCCCTTGGTTTATGTTTTATTCTTGCCAGTATATTAATGTTCATGTCTTCTGAATAGTAATTGTAGTTTTGCTACCTAGAGACACATTAAGTGATGGTTAAGCTGAAGACTCTGGATGTTTTTACTACTAGTTTGCTATGCAACCTTTGGGAATTTACTTTATTGTTCTTTTATTTCATATATGACAGGAAAACACCCAAATCTTTTCATTGAAACAGTGTAAGAAGGACAGTTTATTTAATACTTGTCAGGAAATGAAAGGGTTGGGGTTTTATACTTGATTATTTTCATAATGTGGAGCTTAGACATTTGTGATTAGATGTACCCAACATAACAGCAGTATCAAATATAGAAATAAAGGTGATGCTTGTCCCTTTCAACTTACAGTCAGAAATTCCTTTATTATTCCTCATAAAGAGAAACATTGACGTGTTGCAAATATTTCAGCAATTCAAAAGGCAAACAGTTGTGCTCATGTACTCCACAATAAATTCCAAGAGGAAAATGTCCCACCTGCTCCTGAGAGAAATGCTACTTTACAAAGAAGCCTGGATGCACTGGTGAGACCTAGGGCTGTGAAAAAAGATCCCATCCTTGAAACTGGCCCTTTGAAGAAGAAAGGCATGTTATTGCCTGCAAAATCAAAGGTATGGAAGTGATAGAAGAATTTATGCTTTAGAATCATAGAATGTTTTGGATTGGAAGGAACCTTAAAGATCATCCAATTCCTTACCCCTCTGTGATGGGCAGGGACACCTCCCACTGGATCAGGCTGCCCAAGCCCCATCCAACCTGGCCTTGAACACCTTCAGGGATGGGGCAGCCACAGCTTCCCTGGGCAGCCTGGGCCAAGGCCTCATCACTCTCATTGTGAAGAAATCCCTCCTTTGCACTAAATGATGTCATCTGCCTACTTTATTTCTAAGGACTACTTTTATCAAATGGGTTTTTTTGAAAGTAATGTTATTGTTCCTTGGGAATGCACTGTGCGACTAGAAGCAGTGGAATATATGTTTTTAACATGAGTGTGTTAATTTTAAGGGAAAACTGAAATCTCTGAAATCAAGACAAGTACAGCCTAGAGGAAAGCGTGCCCGATTTCAAGAGAAAACTATATCCTTCCAGCTGAAGGAGAACAAACGAATTGCTAAGGAGAGCAGAATACCCTGCGTGCCTTCAGACCCTACATCTCTACCCACTTCACCTGAGCGGTACGTTCACAGTTGAGTGGAACCTGGTTTTGCCCCAGTGTATCTGTCCTCGCAGTAGGATGGGTTTGGCCTGACTGTCGGACTATGAGGACAAGTGGCACAGCACAGTTCGCTACCACATACCTGTTTGCTTTTCTCACTCAGCACAAGGTGGCTGCATTCATACAGGCTTGAAAGAGCCCCAGTGCTCTGTTTTTAGCTGGATCAAGTGCAAGTGTTGTCTGGGAGTCACAGGCCAAATGGTGCTAGGCAGGGCATTGACAAAACAGGACGCAGAATAGTTATTCACAGGTAAATTTCTTCCTGTTCCAGAAGGACAATATGTGTATCTTTCTCCTAGCCAGTGACAGAGTGCAGGTCTGCTTATTTTAAACTGTATTCAGCATCCTGTAGACCAAGGCTCCTCATATTTCTACTGCTTTGGGACTGTCGTTTGTGGCAGTTGCAGCTGGAGATCCAACTGCTGATCCAGTTGCTGGACCTGGAGTAGGCAGCGTGCATGGTAAGATAAGGAGCTTCTCTTGCTGGGCTCTGTTTGTGGATAGCCATGAAGTTGCTTGTTCGGCAGTAGCAGAAACGTAATTGAAGATCCCTCGTTCTCAGCTGAATTTCCTGGCTTATACAGTTTCAAAGTCAGTATTAACTTTCTCTCTAAAGTTTTTTGCAAGTGTTCTGAATGAATATTCAGAATCACATGATCTCAGTCTTCAGATTTTTAGAAAGTGCATTCTGTAACACTCTTCATTACTGTTTCATTTTTGAAGACCAGCACAGCTTGAAGCAGAAGCTTCCAGAGGAGTGAAGGTTCTAACTGACCTTAGCAGAGGAGAAATGAAAAATATACAAAACTTAAGGTAATGACTTACTTTGAAATGCTAATAAATGGTGTCAGATCTGATGTGGTCTTTTTTCCCCACTCCCACCAGTCCCCCAGAAAATACATCTATGTGTTTGGGGGTTTTAAATTATTGTTGTCGTATCGGGTTTCATAATGGCATTATCATTTGTTCTTCTGTGTGTAGGTCACAAAGTGCTTCTCCAACCCCAGGCAGAGTTGTGAAGGCGGCAAGGGAGCGCTTAGAACCGCCGGTAGATAGGACACAGGTAGTACAGTCATGTTCATGCTATTGTTTGAAAGATGCATTTAGGGCTGTAAGACACTTTTAAAGAGGCAACACGTGGTTTCTTTTCAACTTAAAGCAAGTCATATTTAGATAGTCAACATGGGTTTGGACATTTGGAGAGAGTATTTCCATTTCAGCACGTGGGTCTTGAGTTATTCTAATGAGGTTTGGCAAAGCTGCGTTAAATATTTTGGTTAGCTTCTTGTCAAGTACGTGTATTTTTAAGTTGGTTTTGAGCAGTCATAACAGTTCTACAGTCAATATGACTGGACTTCATAAGAGTATTTTAATAATTCTTATAATACCATACTTAATGATTAATAATTTTAGACTAGCAATATTAATGACAGATAATGCAGAAAGCTTGATTGTAATGATAGGATTTATGTTTTATTTAGAAGATCAATCTCCTTGGAGACGATCTGTCATTTGAAGGATTCTTTATTTAGAGACCTTTTAACTCACGCAGCTGAGAAGGCGTCTTCTATCTGCATGTGGCAGAGTAAAGCTACTTGACATTTAAGATTAGTTTTTATCTTCACCATAGAGCAGAATATATCCGGAAAAGTAGCACTGGCTTTCTGAACTTGACAATTTCGCTTTAACATAAGCCATATCTTTAAAACAGTGTCATTGTATGGGCACATGTGCCTTCTAAAGTGTTATTTTGTAACCACATGCAATACGAAACAATGAGAAAGCTCTTTCTAACAGCATCTCTTTTGTATGTTTTTTGCTTGATGTGACCTTCAGTGCATAAAGTTGTGCAGGGTGAAAAAGATTTTCAAATAAAATAGTGCAGATAAATGAATAGTGATAGCATACCATGGCTAATTGATAAAACTGGACACAATGAAACATACAGCTGTGGCATGGATCCCATATATTTACTCGTTACCACCCAGAGCTGCTGTGAGACTGTTCCTGTATGATAAGTTAAATGCATGCATAGTGTCTTTAAGGTGAGGACCTTCACTTCACTTCCTTGAAGTCCTGGGTGATCTCTGAACCTGTGGCAGTTTCTTCAGTTTGGGAACGACATATAGAGTGACCTTTTTCCATATTTATTGATTTTACTGCTAGGAACATACTAAGCTGTTTCTATTGATTTGACTTATTGTGTGGTCAGAAGGAAAACAGGAATTTGTTTGTTTTCATTGAAGGGAAAAGTTGAAATGACAATTGGGTTATTTCCATGAGCTACTCCGAGATGTTTGTCTTGTAAGCCTTCTTACCCTCCACTTATGGGTTTGTTTTTTTCTTGCTTTCTTGCATTGGCTGTCTGTTGGGGTTTTTGTTTTCCTTTTTTAAAATAGCAGGTTGCAGCAAATGCAGATATTCTAACTGAAAAGCTATTGGATGATCTTTTGGAAGATACTGCTCAGGAGCTGTGGCGCATAGAGCAGCGTGAGAGCCTACAGACGGAGGCTCTGCCCATGGCTGACTTGCACAGTCTGGAGTCAATGTTGCAAAGAATGGAAGAAATTGAAGTAAGTCTTTGAATATTGATTAATTTAATTTTATTTTCCAGTTTTCTGGGATGAGTATCCTAATATGCCAGTAGCATGAGCATCTTGAGGAGATATGCTCTGGCAATCCAAAATATTTTACAGGGCAACATGGAAAAGTCAGACAAATACATGTTATCTGCCCTTTTTCACCCACCTTTCTATGTAAATATTCATGAGGTTATCATTTACTGGACTTGAACATTCTTACATGTTACTCACTTAAAATCAACTCTTCTGTAGATTTTGATATTAAGTCTCATTTCAGCCTTCTTGTTCAGTGAAATTTATCCTAACTTAGAACTGAGTTTAGCAAAATTTATGTCTGGAGATCTATTCACAAATTGGAAGCCTGAAGCTAATGTTGGGCAGTGTCCTTCCCCATGGGAGGAATTCACTGTGGGTGAGGCAGGGACAGCGTGAGGGCCCTTATGATGTCTGGCTAACTGCTGTATGTTGTTTTATTCATTTTGTGTATTCAAAACCAGAGTTACCAGGAGGCCGTACGCAGGAGGTTCACCCAGATCGTGTACAGTGACTTGGAGCTCTGGGACCAAGAACACAAAAAGGGTAAGTGTCTTTTTAATGCAATTTGCTTTTCCCTGTAATCTGTATTTTCAATTCAGAAGTCAAAATCATTGGATTACGCGTGATCAAACAGCACCACCCAGACACAGTTTTTCCTATAGGTAACCCCTTATTGGGGTTGTATTTGGATAGAAAGCACTGCAGGTGCAACTTAGCTGAAGGACAGGAATCTTTAACACATATTCCAGTCATCAAATGTTAAGTTCGAATGTTGTTGTCCCTTTTTTGGGCATTTGTTGTTCTTTAACTTTATACTAAAGGTGGGCTTTATAAAATGCTTAGCTTTAATACACTGAGCTCTTGGAAATTCTATCTTGGATTTCCATTTTAGGGGCTTGTTGCCTTCAATACCTTATTTCTCTGAAAGATTTCTGCTTATAAGAAGCAAAAGTCTTTGTGAGGACTTACTTGCAGTAAATGTGGCTTTTCTTTTCCAGAGAAACATTTTTAAATGTTATTTTCTTGTTTCTAGAACAACAAATGGCATCAATAACTGAAAGACCTACGTCTCCTCATCCAATTCAGATAACTAAAATAATTGGACGCGCAGAACCAGAAGTGGACATTTTATTGGAAAAACCTCTTGATAGCAAGTAAGTAGAGTATTTGGCCCTGCAGAAAGCTGGAGTGCAAATGAACTATGTGTCTTTATGATGTTTTCGTTATGGAAAATTATGGTTACTGTTTGAAAAGATTTTCTGATCCTTCAAAAAGATACTTGAGAATCTAGTTGTGGCTTAATGACTGTTTTGTAATTCCAGTGATATTGATGAAAACGAAAAAGCAGAGGAGAAATTGCAGACTGGAAATGATGTTCTGCAGCCTTTGACTCGGAATTCTCTGCAGAAAGGGTGCTGTGTGTCTCTCTCTGTGCCAAAACGTATGCTCCAGAGCATCTTGGATTATAACAGCAGATACGAGCATCACTTAAAGCTTATTTCCCATGAGGCAGTAGGCAGTTTCGATCCATGGCAGATTGCTGAGAGGTATATGAACTATTTTTGTGTCTTTGCAATGAATGTATCAGCTAATGAACAGGCTTTCTGTCCCTATTCATGAAAGGAGTGGGGAGGGGGCCATATAAATTCCAAATTGAAAGCCAGATGCAGTTGGCTATTGGACCGTTTCTCCACTGCTTCTTGGTGTTTATGGGTTTTTAAGGTAATTGGGTACAACAAAAGGATATGGGAGCAGAATGTCCTGGAGGAGTGATGATTTTTTTCACATCGTCCTTTGGTGTCTGCTAAGCAAGCAGGACGATGTGAGCTGCAATACCCACCCTTGCACTGAAGCTTGAATTCTGATTGCTTAGTAAACAGGTATAGCAACTAAATTATATCACTGGTTATTGTTTCTTTCTGCTTTTGAGTGCCTCTGATTGCCAAGCAATCACTTTCAATATATGTGAGATATCTTGGAAATCACCTATTGGTCTTGTAAGGTCCCATCCCCCAAAAAAAGTATGGAAATAAACTGATCTGAACCTTGGTGGTCCTGTTCTTTCAGAACTGAAGAAATAGTAGCACAACATCACTTGGCATAGAGGGGCTGTTAATTCCCTGCAAAATGGAAATTGGGAGACTTGTGACTATAGGAGGAAAGAACTGAAGGAAGAAAACTTAGGAGTGTTAAGAAAGAATTACAGAATTTAGCCAGAGGTTGTAGGTGGAGAGGTTTGCCATAATTGTCTGTATTGGGAGACTGGACATCAGGCTTATTGCCAAGAGATTTTAAGCTTCTGAACACATTTTTAATGTACTATCACTGAAATCGGGAAGAGAGATAGCTCATTTTGGCAACGTTTGGCATCTGCATTAATGCTTCCAGGAACAGGTCCTGCAATATTTGAGATTACTTCCATATGTGAAGTTAACCGTGGGTGCTGATGGTTTGCCCAGTTGTGGATAAGTAGGCAGATGTTTAATAGCCGTGGTTAGACCACTGTGTGAACGCAGAACTAAACCACTGAAATACATCTTGTAAGATCTCTGCACTGCAATTCCACCTTCTGAACTGTGCTCCTTTTTATAATCCGTGTGAGGCTGGGTAGTTCAAGGACTGGCACCTTCATGGGACTGGCAGATGGATTAAATGGCAATGGGCCTCTCCTGACCGCTGGATTCCAGTGCTGGCCTTTATCTGATACATGTTCCTACCTAAAATTGAACTGCAGCCGCAGTCCGATAGCCAGCGTGTGTCATGGACTCATTACCACCAGAGGGCATTCTAAATCTTTTTACATGAAACAGCATCATACAATGTTTTACAGAAACACTCCCATGCGGTGCTCGAAGTCTTAGACTAACTTTATGATACGTTAGAATATATGCAAAGCTGAAGAGAAGTCTTCAAGAGGCCAGTAAATAATGGTGTTCTTAGACTAAAACAGTTTTCTCTTCTGTAGCATCTGCTGTGGTCCAGAGATCACTGAAAATTGAAATTTCATGTCTCACTTTTTCCTTAAATTTTATTGCTCTCAGTAAAACTTGATTCAGTGGTAGATTAAAATCAACGAGAAGCTTCCCATTTACTTCAGTGGCTGCTGCATGAGCACCATAGCATGTTAACTCTTATTCCCAAAGCAGGATTAGTATCCAAGAGTTTGAAATAATGAAGCAACTGAGATCTTTCAACACTTTGAAGCCTGAAGTACACCCTTAGGTATGAACAGGAGTGAGGAAAGAATTTCTGATATCTTACTCTACACATAGCAGAACACAGATCTTTCCCTGGTCTAAGCAGTAAAAAGAATGAAAAAACATGAGTATTTGCCTTTTAAATTCAGAGCATTGCTGTTACTGGAATGAATGACTGGAATTTGAAGCCTGACTTCCTGAACCTTTTTGTTTTCTTTTTCCTTCCCTCTCCCTCAGTCTTGCAGAGCAACTGATAGAAGAAGCCCTATGTGATGTGGCAGCAGAGCTGCAGGATGTTTGTGAGGATTACGCAGAAGCTGTGTTCACATCAGAGTTCTTGCAGCCAGCACTGTAAATACTTTCAAATCTGCCCCGTTATCAAATGCAACATCAGCCTCAGTCTGGCAGTCTCGTCAGATGATCTCATTGTTCATGTTTTCTTAAACGTCTGTGAAATTCTCTTCACCAAATGAATTAAACCCATCAGGGATTCATGTCGGGTTTTTATAAAGCCATTATCGTATTTCCTTTTCAGACTTTATCGTATTGCACTCATCAGGACTTTTTTTTAGCCAGTGTTTCAATAGAATTAAGTAAACTTTTACAGGTAAGAGTTATATATTTTGATAGGAATAATGATCCGTTTGCATACCTCTTACTTCATTCATTTTGACGTGTGATCTTAACAGAATAAAATACTGGGAGAAGAAATGGGTTCAAGCAGTGTCACAGATTTAGCTGTACTGTGCCTCAATCTTTAAAATAGAGAGAACCTGGTTTACCTACCTGATAAGGGAGCTATGGGGTTTGTTTTTTCTTCTCACTAGAATGCATTGAACAGACCTGCTAGTTGTGTCAGAAGAACAAAGCATTATCAATATTTTTAAAGCCAAGATGGAACAGTCTGGAGTTAAAGCCGTTTGGTTTGCTGCAGAGGGCTTTCTGTGTCATGCAAGAAAGAAGTTGTCTGACCCCATGCTTAGCCTGTGTTCTAGGATTAGTTCTTTTGGGATGTGAGCTGCCCAAAGGAAGGATTCTCATGGCACAGCAGAAGATCCCACATAACACCATTGGCTCTGCTCACAGGCCAGCAGCCTGCTTGGACTCTTGCAATCACCTTCAAAATGTATGACCTCTTCTGCTGGTTTCAGGATATCACTACTGCAATACACACAGACAACCAAGACCTTTCAATTGAAGCATATCATGGAGATTTTTTTCCTTTTTTTTTCTTAAAGCTAGTGTAAAACCTTATATTTTTATTAGCATTTAGTGATCCAACCCCACATTTCTTACTAAAAAGAATTCTATTGAAATCAAGAACAACAAAATTAATGAGCAACTGGCATTTCTGCAATATTGAATTAACTTGTTTGTTTCAAGTAATCAGTGTGCTAGGTTGGGTTGTGCCTGGAGCGAACAATGAGTAGTAATTATTTATGGTAGTATTCTAGAGAAATGGAATATTAACGCTTGAGGTAACCCAGAAAACAATATAACTGTTTCCTTTGGCAAACTTCTCCAATAGTGGTCAACGTATAACAGAATCATTCCTAACCTTCAAAGATTATTTCAATTTCCTCTAATTAGAGCTTACATTTTGAAATGAATTGTGTTTCTATTGCAGCCTGGTTTACTGTATTTACACCAAATGTGATGATGTAAATGTTGCTGCTGATGTGTGAGTTTGCTGATGTGTGATTTCTGTAATTTAAAACACTATCTTTTTTATTTCTAAGATTATAAATATAAACCTGGCTTTAAGTTCCAGTGATTAAAGCCACAGGGTCTCTATGTATGTGTATATATGCTTTGGAAAGTATTTCAAGATATATTTTATTTTTTAATAAACAACACTTATTTCTTAGGACTGAGCATAGTTTTAATGTAAGATAACTTCCATCTGAACCCATTTGGAGTACTTGACCACATGACAGAATCCGACTGCCTCGTGCCTCAGAGTAATGTGGTGATTTCTTAAGGTAAACAGACTTTCTCTCTTCAGTCCCGTGGTGCTGTGAGTGGTATCCTCTGGGTGATGATGCTAAAGTGAATTTTTATTTTGGATGAAAATTTTGTGGCATTGCAGTGTCTTCCAGGAGCAGAAATGTGCGGAGGGTCGAGGCTTCAGGTAGGATTCCTGACTTCCCACTCTTCAGTCCTTCCTAAGGAAGGCTTTTGTGTTGCCTTATTTTCACATGCAATCTAGACAATTACAAAGTTGCTGCCCTGAAAAATTTCGTAATTGTAGGGCTTCATCTTAAAGTGACTCTGCATGTCATTGTTCCTAAGGGACAAATTAACATCAAGCTGGGTAAACATTACACACGTGCATAATTCTTGTCACTGTGTTGATAGACGCTGTATGGGGCTGAAATGTGCAACCGTAATACCAGTGCAGCTGTTAACTATGGATCTAATGAGCCGTGTTAACTGTCATGCATAACAGTGCATGTCAGGCACCTGAGTCCATACTTCTTTAAATACAAGTCATGGGGGAGTGCCGAAGCAGTTTCAGATCAAAAAAATATTTCAGTGGTATAGATAGTGAAGAATAGCTTTCTTCTGGATACTATGCTGTCTCATTGCTGAAAGTCTTAAGGTACAGGTTAGATATCCAAAACGTACTATTCTACCTGGTTTTGCAGAGGATCCATTTCCATGGATCCAGAATAAACTACACTGTAAGGTCTTTGCAGGCCTGTTTCTTTTCTTGATTCTTGATGTGCAGGTTTCTTCAATATCAGAGCTGTGAGAGGGATAAGGCAAAAACAGGACGAAAGAATTTGGTAGTTCTGTAGACGTAGGGGCATCTACAATAAATATCAGTTGCTGCAGTCATAGAGAGCTGGAGGAGAATTAATATTTAGAGAGTGGATTGAGTGATTTGGGGGATGTCACTCCCCAGCTTGTGCCGTGGGTGACCTCTGCTCCTGGCTTGCCCTCCTTCCTGGGGCAGCCCTGCTCCTCCTTCCTGACAGGTAACCAGGTGTGCAGGGAGTAATGCGGCGAGGGGCGACTCTGAAATCCTCCCTGAAAACCCTGACGACAGGACTGTGCATTTGCATTCTTGAGCAGCTCCTGAAAGCATGCAATCTGCTCTGTAAATATTTAACTGTCAAAATTAAATTGGTGTGCTTCTGGGAGTGAGGTAGTTATGGCAACAGTGTTTGCTCTACCAGTGTTTTGGAGAGCTACCTTTTTCTTCTAATGCTGGACCTAATTCAACTTCCATTAACGTCAATATAAGAGTATAATTGTACTCCTTCCTTCTCTTTGGCTTGCATTGACTCTAGGTTACTTCTGCGGGGTAACTTTTTGCACATCCTGCTTCTCTACTTTCCTTCCACCAGGAAAAACAGGAGAGATTTTGTTTGGGTTGGGGTTTTTTTTGAGAACTGATTCACCAGTAATAGGATAAGAGGCTCTGCTCGTGATGTGCAGGTCAGTCAGTTTTCAGCCAAATAGAAGATCTGCTTCAGTATCTCTGCTCAACGTATGTCCTGGAAGAATGTAATAGTTTTCAAGTTTATTCTTCAGAAGATCCCACATTCTCTCCTGCAGCATGTGTGAAGTACTATTACAGGTTGCACCAATGTTGTTAGGTTGGTGTTCTGGTTTGAGAGAAAACAAGCAGGTTTTGGTGGTCCCAACTGATCACTTATCTTGTTTCTTGTGCTTCACCAGTGTGTTCATAGAATCATAGAATCACCAGGTTGGAAAAGACTCATCGGATCATCGAGTCCAACCACTGTGCTGCCTGCCAGTTGTCTCTTTCATAGCAGAGGCTGGTAAAAGGGCTGCCTCAGCTCACGCAGCTCCGCGTGTGTGGTGGGAAGCGCCTGATCACTGGAGCTCCTGACCACTCCCACAGTGTTAATGCAGAACAACCTTCTGAAATACCTCCCTGAGAGCAGCTGAAACAAATGCAAACCAGGATTTCATTTGAAAGTACAGGCATCACCCTGCACAGAAAGAAATGTGAGCTATTGTGCGGAGTTCAGTCCTTAATTCCACTCATTTCATTGAGACAAGATCTTTACTGGTTGTTTTCTTTCCTTTTGCTGTAGGAAGATGTCTCCTTTCACAGAACAAATGCAGTAACTGCTGCTAAGCAGTATGTTTCAGTGAGTGATTTTTAATATGTTTAGGTTTTGGTTTTCAGTGTTCTTTGAAGCAGCCCCATGGTTTGCCAAGATGCTTTTGGAGATGCCTAAATTTTTAAAGCAATTATATTGTCTTGGGTGTAAAAATTGCTGAATTAAGAGCTAATTCATGAACTACATGAGCTTTCCTTCAGTCAAATTCCTACTGTACCACATATGTGTGTAAAATACAGGTACAGATTACTGCTTTAAAAAACACAGAATGTGCTCCCATGGCACCTTTGCTCCCTTTTCCCTCAGTGGTGACTGGTATTTTCAGCCTGGCTGTGCCAGAAGCGCACACATGACAACAGAGTCACCCTGGCAAACCGGGCTTCGTGCCACGGGTGGTACCAGAGAGGGGCTGTTGCTGTGGCTAGTGGCTCGAGGGGCCAGGATGACACATCTCATAGTGGCCATAAGAAGACAAAAGCCCTGTTCTGTGCAGGACCAAAGCAGCTGAGTGGGTTAGACTGGCCACTCTACATCACTCTAGTCTCAGCCTGTATGAGATAGTAACCCAGGTGAAAATCCTGCAGCTCAGGACTGTGAGGGACTCTGTGCTTGGCGTTTCCACCTTGCTCTGTAGAAGGCATTGCTGGAATACTTTGTATGGCTTTCCTGGCCTGAGTGCTGGCTGGAGGAGTGAGACTGGCCCCTGCTCTGAGCTCAGGTTTCTGGAGCAGGCCAGTTCTCTGGAGGTTACTGTAGGAAGGCTTCCTATAGGGAACATGTGCACGGACTGTTAGATTAGTGTGAGAACTGGAGAGGGAAGGATGCATATAAGAGAATGAATTACCTCTGAGTAGCTCTCAGTCATGCTCAGTTAGCTGTTTAACATAGGGAGGAATGTTTTCTCAGAACTTGTATGATATGGATGATTCTTTTTAAATGGTATTTTGTATATACTGAGAATTGTAACCTTTCCTTATCTACTAAGCACTCATCTTCCACCCTCTATTTGGTACCAGAAAGCTCTGCGGAACCAGAACTTGGATCGCTGGTGAGTTTAGAAGCTGCTTGCTAGTCTTTTGGACTCCCACTAAAACTCAGTATCACTGGTGTCTGGATCTAGTTCCTGTAAGGATCTCTTTTAGTGTTGTTTCTTATAACACCATTACACAAGCCTGACCCTGAGTCAGCCTGCGTGGCTGAAAGCAGATGCAGTCCTGCTGTTTAACAGCATCCCACTGTGGAGGAATAAACCTGCAGGACTGAAAGCTGAGGGAAGCTCTGGCCTGCCAAGCCCTTTGGTTTATTTCAGCCTGGTCATTGTGTGA
>WAAB01022994.1:57186-68412 GCA_013389865.1 Piaya cayana
GGGGGGGGGGGGCGAGTAAATGCTGCCTCTAAAATATGGTCCTAAGGTCCAGAGACTTTGCTTTTCTGCTTTGTGACAAAGCTGTTGATGGCACATTTTGTCTCTGAATCTAAGACCCAATAAACTGCCTTCTACTCCAGGTTTCAATCCATTCCCAGAACCTAAAGAACATCCTGGAAACATCTTCAGGCTTGGACTTTACCTGAAGACACAGCCAGAACTGCCTGGGGCTGAGGTGAAAGTTGGTGACATTGCTGCTGGTGGGTCTTACTGCAAAGGGGTCCAGCAGCAGTCTGGGACTCCAGCATGAAGACTGTCAAAAAATCAGCTGAAACTCCTCTGTCAGATGTGTTCAAGACCACGTTGGATGAGGCTTTGAGCAACCTGACCCAGTGGAAAATGTCCCTGTCCATGGCAGTGGGAGTTGGAACTGGGTGATCTTTGAAGTCCCTTCCAACTCAAATTGTTCTGTGATTTTGGGCAGCATGTATTAGGAAACCTCTGCCAAGGAGAAGATTGATCTGCTGAATAGAAAAATTGTGTGAGCTGAACAAATCTCCACATACGTGCATGGAAGGAAAGCTTGCTGAAGTCTGCCACATGCCTACAGAGCAGGTTCAAGTCTCCAGAACACCAAGTAGCATAGTCCTTCTAATGCAGTGTGTCAGTGTCTTTTGATTTGGGTAATAAATATTCTTACTTTTCAATTTTGTTAGATGTTTAGGAAAGTGGATAGGTTGGTATGCTCAAGGTGTGTATTTGGAAACACTCTAACAATGGAAAATGGGTTTCTTAATCTTCTTGATAGCACTGTGGTGGTTTTTGCTGAGACAGGAACCTAACAGGATCTGATCCATCTTAGCAGGATTGAAGGGTGCAATCCACAACTTACTACCGTGCTGATGAAGCTGTCATCTCACTGCTGGTACGCAGTAGTGCTATTGCTAGTCGTATCTCCAGAGGAAGCTGAGTCATTGTGCTTTCACTGCATCTCAGCTACATTATTGCATTGATTTCTTTAAACANCATGTATTAGGAAACCTCTGCCAAGGGGAAGATTGATCTGCTGAATAGAAAAATTGTGTGAGCTGAACAAATCTCCACATACGTGCATGGAAGGAAAGCTTGCTGAAGTCTGCCACATGCCTACAGAGCAGGTTCAAGTCTCCAGAACACCAAGTAGCATAGTCCTTCTAATGCAGTGTGTCAGTGTCTTTTGATTTGGGTAATAAATATTCTTACTTTTCAATTTTGTTAGATGTTTAGGAAAGTGGATAGGTTGGTATGCTCAAGGTGTGTATTTGGAAACACTCTAACAATGGAAAATGGGTTTCTTAATCTTCTTGATAGCACTGTGGTGGTTTTTGCTGAGACAGGAACCTAACAGGATCTGATCCATCTTAGCAGGATTGAAGGGTGCAATCCACAACTTACTACCGTGCTGATGAAGCTGTCATCTCACTGCTGGTACGCAGTAGTGCTATTGCTAGTCGTATCTCCAGAGGAAGCTGAGTCATTGTGCTTTCACTGCATCTCAGCTACATTATTGCATTGATTTCTTTAAACAGACCCTTGAGACAATCTGCTTTACAACCACGAGCACCTTTAGTCACGGTTCTTCCATTCATGTGCCAGCTTTGCCCAGTCCCCCAAGACTCTGACTTCTAGGGAAGTGCTGAGATTTTTCACACTCCTTTGCACAGCATTCTGTGACTTTCTCCACAGGTAGAAACTTTTTCTCACTCCTCTTACGGGAGACTAAGTGTGTATTGAAACAACCAGTTCCTGGTATGGATCTCACTCTGTGTGTATCAGCAGCAGAGTAATTATCTTTTGGCAGGAAGCTGTGGATACCTTAGGAAGCTGTTTCCTCAAGTGAGAAATCTTTACCATCTAAAGTGAGTATCAGACAGCTTCTAAAAAAGGAAGAAGCCAGCAGTCTGGGAGTTACAGTGTGTTTTACTTGCTTTAAGAGAGATATGAATAGATCTAAAATTGTACCACAGGCTAGGAAATGCATCACCTGCCTCTTTACGGTTTTAGGGAAATGAAGAGGTAGGTATAGAGTCACCAAGCAGACACACAGCTGGCTGCGGAGTCAGTCTCTGGACTCAGTTTGGTCCATCGTGGGTTGACAGAAAAATATGAATTTGGAGGAGGAATAAGCATTGCATGAACTGAGAATATTTGTACCTTCTGAATATGGAGCAAGTGAAAAAAAAACCCAACAAACTGAGTTTCTTTGCCCTTGAATGTTTTTAAGAGCTGGTTCTGAATAACTTGGGTACCAGCAGAAACCAAGGTGCAAGTCCTGGGGTTAAAATGGTTTTTTAGGAGCATCGTGCATTTCCAGTTCATCTGATAGGATTTTCCAAACTGTTAACTCTCTAAACATGATAAAAAGCAATGTGTCTGCTATTGTCAAGCTATAATAACTGTTTATAGCTGGCAATAACTGGGTTATTGATTGCAATATACCAGTGGTAGCGGGGAACTCGGGGATAACTATACAAGTAGCTCCCTTGCTTCCTGCAGATGCTTTGTAGCCAGATAAACTGTTTGCTACCACAGCTCTGTGGCAACTGGTCCCCACCAGTGACAGCTTAGCCCCAGCCTAGCTGGGCCACTCTGAGTTTCTCAGCTGTGACTGTCACTAATTAGCCAGGGTTGGCCTCTCTTAAGTCGAAGTGGCATGGGTGGCAGGGCAGGATGGTGTGAGTCTCCACCCTGCTGGATAGGGTAACTACAAGTTCGCCTACCCTTCTTTCCCTGATTCCTTGGTCTCTTCTGTCTTTCCTCACTCGTAGTATAACTGGAGCACGAGCGTGGTTCATGCAGGTTTGTCTGTTGTGCCATCCACCAGCCTGGCTGGGTGCCATGAGCCGTGGACCTGCAGCAGTGTCGCTCCCAGAAGCAGGATGAGCAGCTTGCCTGAGCCGAGACTGCTCTGTGCCTGAGAAAGGCAGCGGAAACTCAGACTGGGTATGTCTGGGCAAACAGCTGCTGCACTGCAGAACGGGAATGTTCCATGGATGCTTCTAAAAATCCTGATATTGCGCTCTCTCCCTCTCCCCTTGGCATTTCAGTTAGGAAACAGATGACTAAAAATAGCCTACTATCTAAAGCACCCAGAGAGCTGTGCTGTCTGATTACTTCTTTAGCATTCAATTTTTGTTCTCCTGAATGCATCCTTTTTTTTTTTCCCCCCCAAACCCCACTCCTTCATTTACTGGGAAAAAAAAAAGGATGAAGCTGATATTCATCGACAAATCTTCTTGCATTTGTCATAGTCCTTCCTCCTGCTGATCTTTCCTGACATGCTGCTCTGCTATGGACCAGCAATCAGGCTCTGGGAAGAAGGCTTCCTAGCAACGCATTAAGCTACTACAACAGTGTTTTTGAAAAACATGCTGCCTTTATGAAAAATAACATTGGGAAACTCATAGACTTTTCCATATGGAAAGAATAGATGCCCTGTGCTTATCCAACAGGACAGAGAGACCCCGCAATTTTATCACTTCCTTCCTCTTTTTAATGGAAAGATCAGAAAGGGCTCAATAAAGCAGAGCAAATATAAGTGATGTTGGTGTGTGGGTTATTCTTTGATGATAAGTTAGATTGGGGAGGCAAGAGAGGACAAAATCTGAAGTATTCTATATCAGAGGAATGAGGTGTCTAACCAGGAAGATTAGATGACAGGTAAACCAGAGTGTAGGCATGGCAGGGTGTAGCTTTTGCTTTTAATCAGTAGATGCCAATTAACTTAGGCTTTTTGTGTGTGTCTGCAGCAAGATAAAAAAATGTACCTTTAGGTTTGCTTGCATCTTCCTCCTTTCCCTCTGTGTGGCATTTGTTCACTGTCCTGTCCTGACTTTCGAGAGTAGAAAGGTTGACAAACACGACCTGTATTCTAACATTTTGAAAATTAAGACATTGCTCTCCTTTTCCAGCTTCCTCCCCTCCACATGTCAAAACATGGCAAAAATTCCCCAATTTGCCCTGAAATAACAGCATAAAAATACTGTTGTAAAAGAATACTGTTCCTTTCAGTTTTGATTCATGAATTTCTGAACACTTGGGGTTTTTTTTAACATGTGGATCTAATCTTCTGAAAACTTCTAATCTTACTGGCCTTGGTGTGATTTTAGAGTGGACAGGGAGGGATGCTGCATCTAACTCCTTCTGCAGAACTACCAGGTATGAAAAGTCATGATTGTATGGGCATCTTTGAATGTGGGAGCTTTATTACCAATACTGGAGAGCACTGGAGTTAAACAGCAAGTACGATTTCTCTTGCCTGTCAGTCTCAGCCCTGACACTATTGATCAGCACAAGCCTGTTCTTGCTCTGATAGACCTTTAATTGGATCGGCTTTGGCTACTGGGAAGACTGGAGGCAGGAGGAAAGAGCATCTTTCAGTTCTGAGCCAATGAAGAAGGAACAGTTGAGTGGGCTGACTGGCCCAGGACTGAGCTTCCCTCAGCCCTTGCTCCTGCAGCCACTGCCAGCTGTCTTGGCCATTAGCTCAACCCTGCTTCTCCTCAGAGCAAGACCTGTGATGCTGCCAGGAAATTTTCATTGCCACGCTCACGTATTTGTCTGGCTGCCTTGTGTCTGTTGTGGACTTTGTACAGCCAAGCATCCAGCCTCAGCTGCAACGCTGAGTAACCTCAGTGTGAGTCGGTGCAACCTCAGTAATAAAGGCTGTATGAGGCCCTTCTGGTACCTGAGATTAACCAGAGCTAGCAGCAACCTGGCAGCATCACAACCACCTCACCAAGTCACGTACCTTCCTGCCCGTACCTGGGAGGACCATAAAGCATGGGGAACACCTGTCCATCCATTGCTGTCTTCTGATATGCCTCTCTGGGTTACAATTCTATTCCCTTTGGGTTTATTTTGCAGAGTACTGCTCTCTAAAGCTCAGGGTTCTGATATAGCCTGTCTTTTTTTTTATTATTATGGTCGTGGGTGACATATAAACAGTGCGGAGAGGCCTCTCAAACTATTTGAAGTTATGTTGCCAAGAGTTGCCATCTCAAGGCTTGTTCTTGGATCGTGAACAGCTTCTTTGGCTGTTTTGCTGGCATGAGCAGCCACAAAGCAGGTGTATCTGCTGCCAGAGAATTTCTCAGCCCTTCCAAGGAAAACAGCATAGTGCAGCCCATTTCTAGTGGGTGGCTGACGTGCAACACTTGGCTGTGAGCTGCTCTACCACCTGCTGTTTTCTCTGACTCAGTGTGGTGTCTGGTCCTTAGAGCTGCCTCTCAAATTCTATGGTGGCTTCAAGGAGGATATAGGAACTGAGCTTAAAGGGTTCTCCTGCCATTCTCTGCTCCTTCCTCATCAGCTGGTTTCCTTGAGTCTCGCAACTGCTGATGGAACTGCCCTCAGCTTCACTCCATCTTGAAATAAGCAGCTATCTTCTCACTTTGGACAGGCAGCGTTGACTTGAGAGGACAGATTTTCCTTACATCCTAAGCAGGTTCATGGCTTGAAGGCTGCTTGAGCCAGATTGAACCTGGTGTCAGCAGACAGCCTATAGCAGTCAGGCTTGAATTCAGATATTAACCAACCAGCCAGCTCTCAGCTGTGCTGCCTGGACCTTGAGTGCACATCAAGAGCAACCTTCCCTGCCCAGTTTGAGCAGGCTTGGGTCATTAGGTGGGCAGATGTTTTCATGGGAGGCAATAGTTGATTGATATCACTCTTCCCTGAGCTCTCATCTCAGGTGGCTCTGTATTGCCTCTAATACACGGCACTGCTGGTTGTGTTGATCTTTTTCTGCATGAATTATGCAAACCATGTTTTGTACAAGATTTGATTTCTATAATTAGACATCTTGCAACACCAGAATACCTCGTAGTGACAGGGAGCAGCCTTTGTCAGTATCTTTGCCTTGAGAGGAGCTTCTCTGCTGTATTGTGAGGAAAAGAACTTGCGTCACCAGTAAAACAGAATGTGTTCAGAATTTGGAATTGGATTCTTTTCTCAACAGGTACCTGGATATATAAATATCTGTGAAGGCATTCCAGCTCAGGCCATTGCTTGCCTTAGTATATTTTTTCTTACATTATTATTTGTCTATGACTCTTGTGGAGGTTCTACATGTCCTCTGTAAGACTTGCAAAAAAAAAAAAAACTGTGTGCCTTTATGTACCAAAAGGATTTAGTTGAAATCCCTGAAGCTTTTGCAAGTTTTTAGGCGAATGAAAAATATTCTGGAGGTTTATGTTGTCAAGGGCTGGCAGTTGTCTGCTTTCAGTGTTCAGAACAATGTAAATTAATCTCTTCTCTCGAGGGAGGGAGGTGTTGTTGTTCTTACTGCCTTCAAAGGCTGCGGTTAACTGTCTGCCCAAGCAACCCTGCCAAGGGAAAGCCTTTTTGTGTTTTGGGGTTTTTTTAATGTCACCGCATCCAGCCTAGTGCAAAAGAGTCATTAAGGATGAGTGTGCTTTGGAATAACTCTGCTTATGCTTTCTTAAGTCCAGAGGTATTGTTCAAAGGTCTAATTCTTTTTATGTCCTTGGGGGAGAATGGTAAGTGGGGAGGCAGCACATCTGCGAGGACTCCTAGATGATAGAATCTGAGGCAGAGAAGATGAAGAAGCTGCTTTGTGAAGCATTTTCTGCCAATACAGTTTGCTGGTATGATTTTCATTAAAAGAATGGATGGGGCACCTGCTGACAGTGATGCCAGTTTATATGCCGATTACAAACCAATTCTTTTAAACTAGTATCTGATACCAATCCAATCTTCTTTCTATGGCTGGGTCAGAATCTGATTTTAAAGTGTGTTTTCAAAGAAGCACAACTATAACTTTGATAAAAGGCAAAGATTGTTCTTGCATGTTATTCAGGATCTACTTTCTTTGAGAAAAGGAGTGCAGGGAAGAGATAGGTGAGCCGGCAGGACAAAGCAGTGTCTTGTCAAACTGATTTGGCAGTAGTGTCTCCTGACCCAAGTTCCAGCCTTGCCTACTACCATGTACCATAAATTTCATAGATATAGTAGCTTGGGATGTATCTTGTAGTGTGCTGTCACTGCTAGGAGTAAAGTTGCTTTTTGCAATCTAAGTTGAAAGGAGTTGTGTAATGAGTAATGTCTCATGAGAGTCTCCTTGGTTGCTTCCTACCTGGAAAGAGAGTTCTTCCAGCCCTAGAAAACATTGTCATTAAAAATTCTGTTCAGAGAAGTATAAAAATCCACTTTGCTGTGCCTCTGACATGGTAGCCAATGTAGATACTGTTAACCTGACTTCTACCTTCTCAGAAGCTACTCTGGTTTACTCCTGTTACCTTTATGAACCTGCTTCACAGCAGTTGGACTGGGTGAATCCAGTGTAGGAACTGCTTCTCACTGCTCGTTCTTTTGTGTGCTTAGACTGAATGCAAACACGGGAAGGCTCAAGACTTTTCGAAAGGCTGCAGTGCAAGCAGGTCCATGTCTGGCCTGTGATGATTGTTTTCTTGGATGTGCATCACTGACAAACTCTTCCTAGCATTTGCCTTCAGTATAGGTATAGGTAGGTTTCTTGAAATAATGATGATGTGAGGCATTAAGTCTTGTGCTGGGCTTCTGCACAGGTAACACCCTCAGCTTTGAAAATGAGATTAAATTATGACTTTGTTCAATGCACATTTGCCCTTGGTGAGCAGCAAGGAGAAGACAATTCCTGTTTGTCTGTCACTTCCTTGCATGCTGTTGCCATGATAGCCTTCACAATAAATTGCAGATGGCTTTGTTGTATGTACATTTGTGACAGCTTTGGGTAATCACACAGTTTTGTCATGCATTGGGTAATCATGCATCACATCTGAACAAGACAGAAGCTGTTTGGAAAGTACTGCAACTTTCACTGTAGGAACCAGCACAGAGCAGGGAACTGGCTGCTCCAAATGTATCCCCTGCCTTTCAGGTATTTCCCCTGAGCCAATGCTGCCACCAGAGCTATGAATATATCTGCAGCCTTTCCCTAGGATTGCTTTATTTGGTGGCTCGGTGACACTGTAGCATATCTGGGGAAGCAATCATGGTCAAATCATTTAAATGGGACTTCATGTGAAATAGCGGAGGCAGCGTGGCTCAATGCCAAATGTTCCAGCATCGAGCAGTGTCACCCGTAGCCAGGGAGGTTGAGTTATAGCTCGTTTACTTGGAGCGGGCTCTGAGGCTGGGAATTGCCAGAAGCTGTGGCCATTCCACTTAAGTCTGAAACAAAACTACTTAACTCACTGTGTTCTCAAGGGTATTGGCTGTGGCTCCTTGCACGAACCACTCAGCAACACCCAGAGCACATCAGGTATTTGTTTTTCTACCTATCAAGTCAATACTGGCACGGAGCCCATGAGTTGCTTCAGGACTTGGTTGTATTGTGTTTGCTCAGCCTTTAATTGTAGGTTTCCTTCGGCAAAACTTTTGTTTACCGTGCATTACCTGGTTGTGTTCTGACATGCTGTACATAAAAGACAATCTCTCCAGGCTCCCTGCCTGCCTCTTCTCATTGTTCTCACAAGATGGGCTGCAACTTAAGAGGCTTCTTCAGGTGAGTTTCTCCCAGTTCTTGGGAGGGCTGGAGAAGCTGACTACTCTACTTTTTTCCTTGATGGCATTAGAGAAAAGCTGCCAGTGGAGCTCTTGAAGAGGGAGGAAGCAAGTCTGGCCCTGGAAGTTCCCTAGTTCAACTCTCAGCAGAGCAGCCGGCTGCTTGCTGACAGCTGATGGGAAGGGCTGTGCCTCGCAGCCATTCAGCCAGTGCATCAGCACGGGGATTGGCAACAGCAGAAGGACTTTTCATAGAATCGTAGATCACTAAGGCTGGAAAAGACCTCCGAGATCACCAAGTCCAACCATCAGCCCAACACCACTGTGCTTATTAAACCATGTCCTGAAGTGTTGCATCTCTAAGGTTTTTTGAACACCTTCAGGGACAGTGACTCCACCACTGCCCCAGGCAGCCTGTGCCAGTGTTTCAACACTCTTTAAGTAAAGACATTTTTTCTAATGCCCAATCTAAATGTCCCCTGGGCACAACTTGAGGCCATTTCCTCTTGTCCTTTCACCTGTCACTTGGGAGAAGAGACCAGCACCCACCAAGCTACAGTCTCCTTTCAGGAGCCCTGGCGCATGGGCTTGTTGAACCTCACCCTGCTGATCCCAGCTCATGGATCTAGCCAGTTCAGATCCCTTTGCAGAGCCTCTCTACCTACCCTCATGCAGATCGACACTTCCACGTAGCTTAGTGTCATCCATCAGCTTACTAGGGTACATTCAATCCCTTCATCTAGCTCACTGATAAAAGATATTCAACTGGACTGGGTTGAACAGAACTGGGAAAGAACAGAACTGGAACAGAATAGGACTAGGTTGAAACTGGACTGGGCTGGAACAGAACAGGACCAGGCTGGAACAGAGCAGAACTGGGCTGAAATAGAACTGGATTGGACTGGATCAGAACAGAACTGAAACAGTGCTGGGTCCAGCCCTGTTCAATGTCTTTATCAACGACCTGGATGAAGGCGTTGAGTGCACCCTTAGCAGGTTTGCACACAACACTAAGCTGGGTGGAAGTGTGGATCTGCTGGAGGGTAGGGAGGCTCCAAAGGGAGCTGAACAGGCTGGACCGCTGGGCAGAGACCACTGGTATGAGGTTTAACACGGCCAAATGCCAGGTCCTGCGCTTGGGGCACAACAACCCTGAGCAGCTAGAGACTAGGAGAAGTCTGGCTGGAAAGTGCCTGGAGGAGAAGGACCTGGGGTGCTGGTTGACAGCGACTGAACATGAGCCAGCAGTGNGGGAGCTGGGCTCTTCTCCCAAGTCGCAGGGGACAGGACAAGAGGGAATGGCCTCAAGCTCCGCCAGGGGGGGTTTAGGCTGGGCATTAGGAAAGAAATTTTCAGAGAAAGGGTCATTGGGCAGTGGCAGAGGCTGTGCAGGGAGGTGGTTGATTCACCTTCCCTGGAGGTGTTTAAGGCACATGTGGATGAGGTGCTGAGGGACATGGGTTAGTGATTGATGGGAGTGGTTGGACTCGAAGATCCTGGGGGTCATTTCCAACCTGGTGATCCTGTGGAACAGAACAGTTCTGCTCTGCAATCAGGCTGGACTGGAGCAGAAGTGGGTCAGGACAGGACGGGGCTGGCTCAGAGGGGGCTGGAGCAGCAGCGCTCAGGCCGGGCGGACGGCGGCTGCGCCGGGCGGGCTGCGGAGCGCCGGGCGGGCCCCGCGGCGATGGCGACGGCTCCGCGCGCAGGTGAGAGCCGGGACCGAGCGCCCCCGCGACCCCGCCCGGATCCCCAGCACGGCCTCTCCTGCCCGCATCCCGCCAGGCTCCCCTGCCCGGGATTGCCTGCCCGGCTTCCCCGCCCGGCTCCCCGCTCCCCTGCTCTCCTGCGCAGGTCCCTTCCCCGGTTCCCAGCTCCCCTTCCCCGGTTCCCAGCTCCCCGGCTCCTTTGCTCCGCGGCTCAGTTCCCGGCTCGACCGCCGTGTTCCCAGCTTCCCTACCCCTGCTCCCGGCTCCCCTACCCCTGCTCCCGGCTCCCCTACCCCTGCTCCCGGTTCCCCTAACCCTCCTCCCGGCTCCCTGCTGCCCTGGCTCCCAGTTTTCCTCCTGCCCTTCCCGGCTCCCCGCTTCTCAGCTCCCCCGCTGCCCTGCCCGGGATTCCTTTCCCGGTTTCCCTTCCCGGCTACCTCCCGGCTCTCCTGCTGCTCTGCCCGGCTCCCAGCTCACCTGCACGGCTGCCCTGACCTCAGCTCTCCAGCTTTCCTGCCCATCTCCCCTGCCCCGGCTCCACCGGCTCCCCAGCTCCTCTGCCCCAGCTCCCCAGCATCCCTGCCCCGGCCCCCCAGCATCCCTGCTCCGGCTCCCCAGCTCCCCTACCCGGCTCCCCATCTCCCCTGCCCCAGCTTCCCTTTCCCGGCTCCTTTACTCCCGTTTTCCAGCTCGCTGCTCCCCTGCCCGGCTGCCCTGCAGTATCATCCCCACACCGGTGCCATCCCCGCTCCGGTGCTCGCTGCAGGAGCGTTTTCCCTCTGGGATGCACGTGGACCCCGTGGCTTTTGGTGCTCGAGGCCTCGTCGTGCCGGGGTGGGATGCTTGCAGGGCTGAGTGGAACCTGCCTGGTGCCTGGGGCTAGTTGATGGCACAGCTCTACAGCAGAACTGTGATGTTACAGCTTAACCTGAAGTTCTTGCCCAGCAGTGCCTTTTTTTTTTTTTTTTTTTTT
>WAAB01022994.1:68417-89373 GCA_013389865.1 Piaya cayana
TAACTATTATTGCCCCCAAATGCACGTGGATTGCTGGCAGTCCAGAGACAGAGTGCTCAGCAGCAGGAGAGCATCACTAGTTGCAAATGCAGTGTTGAACTAAATGGTTGTGTTCTGTCTTTGGAAGGTGAAGAAATAATCAGATGGGGGGAAAACTGTTGTTACTTCGTCATTGGTTTGCAGCCCTTTTAAATTTGATGGGAAAATAAGGGAGCATCGCTTTCACTGCCAGTGGTACTTGAGTAAAGCAGCCTGCAGACAGAGCTGCCTTCTTCACACCCAACTCTGTGCACGGATTTTAAAGGATGCTGCTTCTCTGGGGTGGGATTCCACTCAAAGCAGGACTCCCGAGATCAGCTTTACGATGTTGTCACCACCTCCTACTGTAAAGGAAAGCAAGAATTGACCATTCACAGTGGAGCTTTGGCAGGGGTTAGGAGTGGGGGGAATGTGATGCTTTTACGCATAGAGCCTACTGAGTGAGTGTGTCGTGGTATCACAGAATCATAGAATGGTTTGGGTTGGAAGGGACCTCAGAGATCATCCACTTCCATTCCCCTGCCATGGGATCAGGTTGTTCACAGCCTCATCCGGCCTGGCCTTGAGGACCTCCAGGGATGGGGCAATCAGGACTTCAACACTTATCAAGAAAAGCTGGAATACACACAGATATAGAAATGTTGTGACTGTTACGCTTGTGCCATGCAGCCTCCGCCAGGGCTGTAGCCTTGCCGTAAGTACAAAGGTCATCTTGGTAGCCGTGAAGTCTACTGCTTGACCACTGTTGAATGACATTATGTACTTATGAAGGGCTTTGAGAGGTGGTCAACTCTACTAAGTTGAGCAGCCAGATCTCACCTAGTGGATTCTAGATCTTAGGCACTTGTAATAATCCCTGTGCAGAAATGGTTGGACATTTGCAGGACTGTAGGTTGCAGATCACCACCTGTGGGGGTGGTGTGGTATCTGCTCTTCATCTCCTCCTTCATTTTTTAACAGGCAGCAGTGACTCAAAAATGCCAGATCCTCTTCAGAAAGCCAGAAATCTCTGCACTGTGAAAGTAGAGTCTTTCAGATGTGATGCAGGCAGTCCACCTACAGTCGTTGCAGGAAAAGGTTAGAGAATATTCATATCTTCTCTGGTTTTGGGGAGTGAGTTTGGAGGAGGTGGTGATAGTGCTGAGAGGGAGGGTGAGGTTAATTTCTGCTGTGAGGAAGCTGGCATCTGAAGCATCAAGAGATGCCTCTAAAGATATACCACGTTTACCAGAAAGCTTGATCTAGTATTTGGAGCCTGAACTCCTCTTTCTGTTCCTCCACCTCACCAATAATCCTGTAAGGTGCAAGACTGGAAATGTCACTGATTCCTTAAAATAGGGGCTTAAAGGCTTGCATGGCTCAGTTTCTTGATTTGTTTCCTGTACTCAGTAAGCAAATATATGCCTGTCCATACCATCTGCTGCGGAACTGCCGGATGAGGGATGAACAGAGTAGGTAGCCAGAGACTTATCATTGCTGAATTGCTATGAGATGAAAGACACCAAGTGAGGAATGGAAGAGAGGAGCTGGTTATATTGGATGCTTCTATCCACGCTGGTGTCTGGACTGTACCTCCGGGTAGCTCTTTCACTTGACTTGTTGGCAGGGGAGCCTGCGTTTTGTGTGGACTTTTTTGTACCAGGACCCCTCTCAGAGCAGGTATTGTAACTTCATTTCTCTGGGCTGCAGCTTCTCTGACAAACTTTTTTCATCCTGAGACCCAGTTTGCTTTATTGCTGTTTCAGGATTACCTTTATTCTCCTTTTCTTCCACTTACATGCTCCTGACTTCTTGCCTTTCCTCTTGCTGCCTCTTAAACCAAGAACTTTCTCCTAGTGCTTGTCCTCAAGGCTCCCACTTCTGTCCCTTTTAACCCTTCCTCTTCTGTCCTCTTTCTGAAGTGTCAGCAGGGCTTCCAGGTCTGTGATTCACAAGACTGGAAGCATATACACGTATCGCAGGGCAGGACTCAGCCTGTACTTGGAGTACTGCAGGTTTGTGAATGGAAGTATTGATTTGATAATCTGGTGGCTTGCTGCCAGTAAGAGAAAACTTGTGTGTTTCCACCTCTTTCCCATGGCAGCTTCCATGCTTCCCCAGCTCTTCTGCAGTCTGCATCTGGGACTTTGCACTGGATTCTTCCCCGCTGCCTCTGGCCTCCTGTCTCCCCCTCAGCCCACCCCTCCTGCTTCCCCTTGCTCTCAGCCTCCATCTCTCCCATCGGGTTCTCTTTCTTTATTTATAGGAATGGTTGGACTCAGTGATCTGGTGGGTCTCTTCCAACCTGGTTATTCTATGATTCTATGATTCTGTTTTCCTCTCCGCCAGCTATCTGCCCTCCTGCTTTCTTCTCTGAGTGCTCTTCCCCTTGGCCTCATGTGTGCTCTCTCTGACCTGCCTCTTGCCTCCCACTTTTGTTTTTCTCCCTCTCCCCCTCTGGTGAGAGACCAGAGGAGAAGCTTTCCCTCTTTGGCCTCACACTTCTGTAGGCTTCCCACTCCCCCTCCCAGACCCTTCCACTCGCACCAGGTTGAATTTCAATTTCAACCGATTTTATTTTGGTTCCAGTCCCTGCTACAGATCCATTGAGTGACTTTGGATGGATTCTGCATGTCCCTGCTGACAGTCAGGGCATATATGGTCCTTCTTTCCTCCTGGTCTGTGCCAGGTGAGGTCTTACTGTAGTTCTCACTCTGGAATAGTTGGAGGGAGTATCCGCATCTGTCTCTGCCTTGCCTGAGCTCCTGGCTCTGAGGAGTGCTCCAAGTAGTTGAATTCACACCTTTTAAAAGTCCGTCTTCAATTTTACACTTGCCGAAGAAGAAATTAAAGATAACTAGAAAATAACAGTGGGTAATTTTTGGCCTCCAATAAGTCCTAACTGTGCGTAGTCACTAGGTAACACTGTGTGGGCAGCTCTGTTAAATCACTTAATGGGTAGGCAGGAAGCATCTGAAACCAGCAGAACAGAAAGAAGTATTATTATGCAGCAGCAGTCAATGGCAACAGCAAAGGTCATTCCTTCTACCCAGCATCTCTTTCCAAATGGAAAAAAAGACTGGTGCTTTTTAAACTTTATTAGGGAAACCTCTGAATTCAGAGTCATCACAGCTCTGAAACAAGTTTTGACAAGTTAAAATGCTTTAATCTGTGCAGCAGAATCTAGGTTTTATTATTTTTTATTGAGATGAATTCAGTCTACAATGCATTGCTTTGTAAAAGGTGAGTTTTCAGTCGCTATAAGAACATTGTGTGTTACTTTGTCTCTATGAATTGGGTTGGCCTGGTAGTATTCAGGAGTGCTTGTTTTATGGTCTCCTGACTGTTTCATTTTCCTCTGTCTAGGTTTGATTGCGCAATGCGTATTACCAAGCAAAGGATGTGGCAAAATGCTGTAACATTATGACAGTGACGTGAATTGCATTGATTTAGTTTTGCAGGAAAGTCCCCTGCTGTAATCACATCCAGTGAAAACTGCTGTCCTTATCCCAGGCTGCATCTTCTGGGAAGGTCTGGTATGAGCACACCGGAGCCCGGCGTGTCTGTTGGACTAGCCCGGGCCACTGGTGATGCTGGCAGCACACACACGGGGCTGGTAGGACCAGCATTCGAATCAACCTGCTTGTTTTCCATCTGTCCATTTCTTTCCATCTGTCTGAGAGGGTAACCAGTGACTCGTGCAGTGTTAAGGAGAAGAGGGCCTTCAGGAGATGCTGGAGTGAATCTTAAACCGATGCTTCCGAACTGTGCCTACTGTTCTGCTCTGCCCTCTCACAACTATGCTTGAGGTATAAAATCATTAGTGTTCATTCCCATAGCGTTTGTGCTGATCCTGCTGGTGAAGTTCTGCGGTAAACAGAGTCGTTTTCTTCTTTGGCTGCGATCAGTGGTTTTAAAAGCTCATTCAGGCTGAGGAGAAGGCAGAACCGGTGAAGAAAGATAACGTGGCTGTGATTTTACAGCAGGGCTGGGCTTGCTTCCCGGTGCGTTTGTGAAAAGACTTTTCAACTCGGTAGATGAAATAGAAAATCCCTGTATCTCTGATGGCGTGTGCTGTCTGCACAGGACATTGTTTCTGCAGACAAACTTCCCTTCCATTTTATTGAAAGTATCACTGTGCTCTGCACTTTTTATCTCTGTGTGTATTTCACCAGAAGATCTGGGGCCTCCCGGGTGCAGTGTTGGTTTATTATAAGTCAGAGGTAATGCCAGTTACTGGAACAGATCACGTAGATGCTTTTTCTTTTTCCTGACCTGATAAGCATTTAAAATATGGTCTTTGCATAAGGTGTAATATCAAACCAGCATTTTGGTGTTTGTAGCAGAGCATGTGGAATAATTGAGTGACAGTGGTGATCCATTCTGTCTTAGAATTCTTAGGACTTCGGGGATGGGTGGGTTTTGGACACCAGGCCTTTTCAGATGATATAGGAAAGTGGTTAAGTTAATGTCTGGAATCAGCAGCAACAGCTATTCAATTTTCAGAGCAAGACCTTTGTTTCTTAAAGTGCTTTTCAGAGCCTCTTAGGCATTACTTAGCTTCTTGTCTGTTTTTTTGCTTCCATGTCCGTAGTTCTGATAATATTGCCTACAGACCAGTAGGGTCACTTTAACTGCTCTTGTGGGATTTTTCCCTCTCTGTTAGAAACACCATTCAATCACACAGAATCAAGTTTACTCTTGCACTGCTCAGTTGTCATGTTACTGCCAGTCTGCTTTATTTCTTAAAAAAACCCCAAACCAAACCAAAAAAGGCACCTTTAGAAGGAGTTTGGGTTTATGCTTCCTGACTAGGAGAAAGCAGACCAAATTCTTCTCTTATATACACTTTTCACTGTTGGTTTCAGCAGAATAATTTGCTCATGAAACTAAAAAAAAAAAAAAAAAAAAAAAAAAGAGCCCTGCTAGGGTTTAGAGGTGAAAGTGGATTTTGCCTTTCTGCTGGTGGCTGTTTTGTTCTTTATGTCTGTTTGTGGAACATATCAGAGACTGCACGATCATTTTTCTTCTTTGGATGGAGAGCATTGGAAGCTGCTGATGCATGAGTGGGAGCTATTTCCTCGGCAGTTTACTGGGTCTATATACAGTCACCGAACACCGAGGATGAAATTTGCCTTGCACCTAAATTGGAATGACATCTACAGAGGTGCAGTCTGACCTGCCCTCAAATGAGTGTCACATAATTGGACATCGAAATATTTCTACAGCAACTCTTGTCAAGTAAGATCCGGGATGTTCCTGGGAAGAGGATTTTTATTTTTTTTTTTACCTCTTTTTTTTTTTTCTTGTTGTTCTTATAAATGAGGCTCAGAGCTACTAAATGTTCTTTAGGGATGAGTTTAGGTGCTCCTTCTAGTGTGGGGTCTGTTAGCTATTTTACTGCCTATCACGAGAGGATGCAGTTGATTGCATCTGCTGCGCTCGCCCTTATGGAAGTGACTGCTGGTATAGGGCACAGATTTCAGTTTGATCCTGATTTATACACCTTAGTACTAAGGAAATCACTAGCTAACATGGGTGAATTGGCTAGTGAGTGTATTATAAATCTAAAAAATCTTACTTTAACTGATTGGTTTTTCAACAACATTCCGAAATGACTTTGCTTTTGATTAACAACTTATATAATGAGAGCTACAGTGAGGCTGGGGTGTGTGGTGAAGTGTGGTGAGTCACAAACCACATCTAGTGTATCCCTGATGTGGAACATTGTTTTCTGTAGGTCCTGCAAGAGTTGTCTTCATGCAGATAAGTGATAGCATCAGCCATACAGAAATTAAGATGTGAAGTGATTTGGTGCAAGGAAAATCCAAAGAAAGCTTGTCAAAGTTGTATTTTACTCATGTATCGCATCACCTCATCTCACATCACCAGATTACAGATGCAGCAAAATACCACTGGAATTCCAGCTGTTCTTTGTTGAAGGAAAAAGCAATACTGTTTTACAGAAGAAAACCACTGATTGTAATCTTAATTACAATTAATTACTGCTAGCTTAACTAGAGGACTCGGCTTCTGTGCATGGTGCTGTGTGTGGCTCTGCTTTTGTCGTCTCCCTGCTGTTAGTGTGGCTCTGCGTGCGGGGCAAGCCCCCAGTCAGCTCCCTTTGCAAGGGGTGCATGCAGCAACCTGCAGTGCTACGCGAAAGAGAACAGCTGCAGGAGGACACTTTGCTTCTGCTTCTCATAGAAGAAAAGCACTTCTGCGCTTCCATGAACTCTTCTCCTGCCGCTTGGAAATGTGCCCCTTGTGTCCCACTGTCGGTCTGTCGTGTTGCTGTGGGAACTGCTGTGTGTGCTGCGATTCCAACTGTTGTGGCTGGCAAATTAGTGATGTAGTTGGTTTCTGGTAAAGCCATTACATGACTGCGTGCTTCTGTCCTCAGAAATTGTGATACTGAACAAATGAAGTGAAATGCAAGTTGCTACCCTGCTTGCAGAAATTGCTGAAGTCTGGCTGCCAAGGATCAGCCAACAAATCTGATAAAGTTTTGCTGATATGGAAGCATCGAGTGTTGTTATCGAGGAGTTAGCTAGTGTTTTGAAGTAAGGCTGGTCTTTTCGTTCTCTGAAACAAAATAATATAATAAAATACGCAGCGGTTGACACTGTAAATCAAATCAGTGAGTCCAGGCCATGCCAGTGTCTAATGCAATCAAGAAATGTTAATAGAGTTCTATTAAGGTGGCTAATGCTCCTCTGTTGGCAGAGGAGGAAGCAGACTCAATAAGACCCGTGTGTTAGGGCGATGCAGTGCAGTCCAACCAGCAAATAAATGTAGCTGTGAAGAACTGCTGCAGTGAGCTTACGCAGACTCGTGCTGCTGACTGTGCCTGTGTTTAAGCTGCTTCTAAATCTAGAAGCATTCCTCGTGCAATATAATAAAACTGGTGCTCCCAAGGGCTTTTCTCATAGCCAGAATTTACGCCTGGAGATTTGTGACACTTTTCCCTGCCCTCCCTTCACTTTCTGCATCACACTCCAAGGTCACTAGAAGCACGAGCTTTCTCTGTGGGGCCAGCACTTCTGCTGATTTCCAGCCAGGCTAGTGGCAGTTCTTCTCCAGGGAGTTGCTGTTTTCTTTGGAGCACTTCTGAAGTCTTTACAGTTTTATATTTATACAGCCTTCTTCCTTCCCAGGAAATTCTAATGCCTGGAATAGAAAGCTTTTTATTCTGACAAAAAAAGCAGCATTCCCTGTAAGGCCTTTTAGGCTGTTCTTCAGCCACAAGTGCCTTCAACTTCACATTATTCATCAGGAGATACTTCATTCAGATTAAATAACACTGGAATGGTCTTTGTTAGGGAGGTGCTCATGGTCTTTTGAATTTAAGTTGGCATCGAGTGCACCCTTAGCAAGTTTGCAGATGACACTAAGCTGGGTGGAAGTGTCGATCTGCTGGAGGGTAGGGAGGCTCTGCAAAGGGATCTGAACAGACTGGACTGCTGGGCTAAGTCCAGTGGCATGAGGTTCAACAAGGCCAAATGCCAGGTCCTGCACTTGGGGCACAACAACCCTGAGCAGCTATAGACTAGGAGAGGTCTGTCTGGAAAGTGCCTGGAGGAGAGCGACCTGGGGGTGTTGGTTTGCAGTGACTGAACATGAGCCAGCAGTGACCCAGGTGGCCAAGAAGGCCAATGGCATCCTGGCTTGCGTCAGAAACGGTGTGACCAGCAGGTCCAGGGAGGTTCTTCTCCCTCTGTACTCAGCACTGGTGAGACCGCTCCTCGAATCCTGTGTGCAGTTGTGGGCCCCTCACCACAAGAAGGATGTTGAGGCTCTGGAGCGAGTCCAGAGAAGAGCAACGAAGCTGGAGAAGGGGCTGGAGAACAGACCTTANAAAGGTCACTGGGCACTGGCAGAGGCTGTGCAGGGAAGTGGTTGATTCACCTTTCCTGGAGGGGTTTAAGGTGCAGGTGGACGAGGTGCTAAGGGACATGGGTTAGTGATTGATGGGAGTGGTTGGACTCGATGATCCAGTGGGTCTCTTCCAACCTGATGGTTCTGTGATTCTATGATTCTATATTAGTTCAACCACTGACATTTTTTCCCTGGAGTGAGGTGTGTTTATGTGTGCATCTGTTTTTCATGGGCAGCATGCTGTGCTTGAGCACCTTAAAGCTGTCATGCCAGCATTTTCCGTGGCTAAGGGAAATGGCAGGTTCCACTTTTGGATAGGGCCTTACTTCCATGTATGAAACATTCCTCGAAGTCACTGCATCCAACACTGAGGATGTACAAACCTGGGAAATGAGCAACTTTCCGTGTTCTACTACCACTTGTAAGTATAAATTACTAGTGAAATTTAAAAATGAATAGATTTGAAGAGCAGCTTTGAATGTCTCACACCTCCAGAGCAGTAACAACGAGATAAAGCAAATGACCTGGAACGCCTTAGAGCTGTTTTTACCTGTGGGTCATGCATCTTGCAGCACTGTGGTGCTGACACTGAAATGGCAGTGCTGCTGCATGTGTTATATTCCCATGTTTTAATGCTTTTAGACTTCTAAAAGGTTTCTTTGTTGTTTAAATCTGTACTGTGCGCTTTCATGAAAGCCTCTGTAGGCAGGTGTCACAACTTCCACGCCTGTGCTGTGCAGGTGATAGTTCTCTTGAGACTTGGAAGCTTGGTAGTGTGTGACCAACGGGATGTGGATTAGCAGCTTTGCATCTACCGCATCTTGATCATGTTCTGTGCTAAGTGTTGCTGTGCTCTTCCCAAAGCAGCATTTTCTTCCTTTTCCTGAAGTGTCTCCTGTCTCCTTCCTGGAGTTGCAGATGCTGTATTTTTGCATATGGCTTGACAGAAGGTACAGCCAGATACATACCATAGTAATTGCATCTGTCAAGCATTGTCTTCCAGCAATCCCTCAGATAAGTTCGTTTCTTCTTGTCACAATCCAGAGGTCTTTCCAAAGCAGTGATGGCTTCTCCTGTTAGGGTTTTTACAGAGTTTCACAAGGGCTTCTCCATTTGTTTCCCAGCTTCTGCGTCAAAGGTCAGGAATTTTGACACCACCAGCTTCTGGATTTTGGCTCTGCCTTTTTAACCTGGTACTTGACCNTCAAGGCCTCCCAGCTTATCTGTATCCCTTCTGGCGAAGGCATTCCTGAATAAGATTTCCCACACTTGACCATTCCCTTATAGTCACTGTTCTAAAAGAAGGCATGAAAAGGTGCAAGAAGGAATGGAACAGTGGAGAAGGGAGCTGAAGAGTCCTTTTTTTGTGAGGAAATTGGAAGGAATGGCTTTCTTCGCATTTTGGAACATTTTCCATATTTGCACAAATATGGAATCTATAATGCAGTGGCAACTACACGTGGATGTGTGCTCTTTGTGTACTTCTGGGTGGGTTTGCCTTGGCTGCATCCCATCAAGTTGCTACTGATGAGATATGGCTGACCTGCAGGACCCAGCAGGACTCTGCTCATGATTGGAGTAACTAACTAACTAGTGATCTTTGTTAAGACTTCAGGAGTACTTAAGCTAAGTGCTTAGGCATCCTTTTAAGGGCTTTGATTAGAGATTGAGGTACAGTTTTTCACTTGTTTTTATATTTAGGGCTTGCACAGATTACGTGAAAGTCTGCATCTGCTCACTGCTGCATTACATTGCTGTGCCTCAAGATTCGCATTCTTCCTGGCTGGCTGGGTTTATTTTAAGGTTATTACTAAGAAACAGGACTGTTTCTACAAACATTTTAAAATTGCCATGCTTGAAGTCATTTGTTCTTTGTCTTTCCCTGCCTTGAAAAACCAAAACAACCTCTCTAAGTCTAAAAATGAGCACATCAGAAGATATTCTCCCCTAGTGCCAAGGAGTAAAGAAAAGAAAAAAACACAAAAGAGTTTGGGGTCAGGAGAAGAGAGCAAAATACAAGTAAATTGGATAGATTGTGGTAAGAAATGTGTGGGAAAGAACAGTTACTGACACGAGTAGGTGCTGCACATTGTGTATTGCTTATGATTTGTAGGTGTGGATCAGTTTTAAGGCAAGGCAGTGAATTTATGCAGTATTGGTGAGCTTTTCTTGGTGGCACTGTAGCTGGTTGGGGGTGCGTTGGTTTAACAGAATCTACTTTGCTTGCACCTTGAGTTCTCAGCTGTCTTTATTGTTACTCAAGATTTTCCAATGATTTTGTGAAAGGAAGAAAACCATAACAAAATGACCTAACTCTTGTTTTCACTCCATTCTGTCTTTATTCCATCTTGTGTGCTGGATGGCTTCTTCCAAAGAACATCCCAAGCGTACTAGGCAAATCTCTCTTATGGGACTGCTCTTCAGTGGGAATGAAATTAAATATTTAAGTAAGATTTGTTTTCCTACCCTTAAAGATAGGAATGTAGGCTCCCTTTTGAAGAATTCATAACTTCTGAGGTTTGTTGGCTCCTCTTCTCTCTCCGGAACCTGATAGTTGGACTGGATGAACTTAGAAGTCTTTTCCAGCCTTAATGATTCTATGATTCAATGATAGCGTCCGTTCAGATCAGGTCGGGGAATGCCCTCACATTCCCTTCATCCTAACTGAAGAACAAGGCACAAGGCTTAATGCTGCCTTTATGCTTCTGTTCTGACAGCAGGCAGACAATGTCTGGTTGGTCATGAAGCTGTCTGGTACCAAATTACTGACCCTCTAGAATGGTTTTGGCAGATGGGAACTTACATTATGAGGTTACGCTGGACCAGAGTTGCGTGGCTGTAGCACCTTTGTTTCAATTTGGAGAAACCAGATTAGAGGCTCCAGCTGCTGACGCTGTGATCAGCTGGGGATCGGCACTAGCTACTGTTGAAGAAATCCTGCTCTGAGTGGCTTGCCCTGCTGAGTTTATAGCAGAGGCCATGACCAAACTGGAGCGTTTCTCTCTCCTTCATCTATATTTGAACCACCTATAGAGTCGTCCTTTTTCTCTGGCACCTGTCTTTCAAGCTGGTGGCTCTGTGCTGAGTGCGGAGGGGATTTGTTGTGTAACAGGGTGACGTAAGAACCTTGTGCATCCATTCCTTCCTCCTTGTGCTTCATCTCCCTTCTTTCCAGAGATGTAGTGGGTTTGTACAAGGCTCTTGTCTGCCCAGGGGGAAAAAAAGACTTTTTGTTCCTAAGCTGGTCAGCCAGAAGAACATAAAAGTGACTCTGCGGCAGGACTGATGGGACTTTTTTTGGTGTTATGCTTAGCAATGCCGAGAACTGCATCAGTGGCTGTCAGTGGGAGCTGCTGGCTAAGTTTCCCATGCAGTGGGTCTAATACATGACNGGTAGCACATTCAAAGAGGAAATGAAAATGAAAAATGGAAATGGATGCAGTGAAACATTAATGCTTCAATTCACTTCAGCTTTGAGCTGCCATCCTTTTTTCAATTCATTATCATACCATTGATTTGAATTGCATTTGCTCCTCCGTGGATTTTGCATGGCATGTCTTGATTCCTTTAACTCCCTTCAGGAAGGGTGTCTGCTTGTCTTTCCTGCCCTCCACCACCATCCCCAGCTACAAAGATCTGGAGTTGTACATGAGACTTTTCTTTACGTAGCGGTGACGTTTCTACTGCAGATTGTTACTCTTCCGACTGTTCTTTTGTTGTTGTTGCTGGGCGACACACCCTTTGGGGCAGGAGTCCAGTGATCCCTTCCACATACATACGCCCTTAAATCTGGAGCAGGCTTAGGGATGCTTAATGCTTCTCCCCAGAAAAGAAAGTCACGCTTTTACCTTGCAGGTTTTTGCTCTGGTTGCTTTGTGCACAACGGGCTTCAGCCTCTGGTGACCCTTCCTAAAAGCACTGAGCCTGTCCCTTCCTCTGGTGGAGCAGGATGTTGCAGAACTACCTATAAATGAGGTATCAACATCGTGTGGAAACCTGTCCTGCTCAGAAATGCAGTCTGTGCAGTTGCAGTAATAGGAGCTTATTGGCATTCTGTTCTATGCATTCCCTCTGATCAGAGTGCGCTGTGTGTCATCGCAGGGAGTATTTTTATCTTTCAAGTTGGAGTGTCTACAGCACAAATTCATTTACATGCGCACACAGTTGTGTGTGTGCATAGATGCGCTGATATGTTCTCCCTCCCCACCTCCGCCAATTTTCTCGGTACCGATCTGGTTTAAGATACATCTGCTCTACAGACAATAGCAGAACAAAAAGCTGCTGCTAGGAAAAAAAAAGAGACGGATCGATTATTTTAATTGCTTCCTGTATTGTGAGCTAACTGGTAGAATTTGATTGGCAGTAAATAAATGAAAATAAAGGTTACGTAGAGGGATTCTGCAGCTTTCATGCTCTTCACCTCATTGGAAGTAGTTAATGCCTGCTCATCTACTTTCTCCCCACCCTTGCTGAGATGTAATTATGATTTACTATACATTATCTGCTTTCATGGTGTATCTGTCTAGCCTTATGCAGTGAACAGAAGCCTGCCATGAATACATAGGGGAGTTTAAGTTTTTTGAGTGCATTAGGTAAGTATTTAGTATTGGTTAATGATTTTGTTATTCCACATCAATTTTTCCCCATATAGGTTTTAAGGAGACCTGGATTCTTGCTGTTCTGGGAAGTAGGTAGTAAAGCCAGCATGCTAAGGTGGTGAGTAACAGGACATGGAGTAGAATGATATGGATTTGCTGCATGAACTCTGAGGCCTTCTGTGTATTTCTTTAATCTGAGTTTGCCCCAGGGGGTTTCCTGTGAAGTGATGCTGCAGCCACATTTCTGAATCGTTTAAGCACCCGAATGAATGTCCACAGTTATTTACAGGAGGCTGATACGGGGTTATGGCTTCGTTATGGTTGCTGAGCTTGGAGGCAGATGCTTAAACTCATTTGATATGCTGACTTCATCTGTACAGATGGATCCCTGCTGAGATAACTATTGACCTCCGTGAGGTTATGCCACAAGACAGATTTGGTGCTGTTAGCTTCATTTAATGCTGCACATATTTGCCTTAGTCTGATATAGATAATAAATAGATGGAAAAAGGCAGAGCACTGGAATGGAAAGGAGCTGCAGTTGTTTCCCACTACATTTGCAAGGTGTAAATCTAGACATGTATTTACTTTGCAGATTAAAGATCAGGCTTCTGACAGGATTTGTGAAGGCGAATCTCACCACTGTATTAGAACTGAAGCACGTAATGATCTTTTCCCCTCCTTGGGAAGGCAAAAGGTTGCGTTGGGTGTAAGGTAGATGGATTGTCTCATTTCCAGGTCGAACAAGTCCTGTTCCTTAGACTTCCATTGTCAAGTAACTGCATAGGAAGGAAGTTCAGCAGCAAAAATGAGTCTTGAATCCATCTGCTTCATTTGTTTGTGCCTTGGAGTTCCTGTCTGTAAAACAGAACTGCTAATACTTCCTTTGCTTGTAGGGTGTAAAACTCCCATTAAATTGTAAAATTCAATTAGAATCTTAGCTACAAAGGTCAACTTTGCAATATTTTCAGATCGAAGTAAAGCAGTTGTGTCTTATGTCAACATTTTGATTTTAAGAAGATAAAACTGCTGTAACACTTGTTAGAGTTTGAGTCATCTAATCTGTCTCAGAACTGTTAGTTTTCTTTGTTGATGGTGATGCTAAAAGCCAAAGTCAAGTGCAGTGAGCCACTGCAATAGGAGACACTTTTTCAGTATTGTATTTAGAGCTTTTTCTGTCCCATGCAGATGTCTGGTTTTCCTAGAGCATAGAGGGATTTTTAGATTTGTGTGACACCTTTTATTTATTCAAATGGGAAGATTACTGTAGACATGCTGATTTCTTGGGGTTGCTAGCATATGAGCCAAAGATCTGACCTGCTGGACACCGAGGTGATGAGGGAAGATTTAACTGGGAGGTTCTTAAGTGAAGGGAGATGAGGAGCACTACCTCCTTGCTCAGGAAGAGTCCTGTAAGTCTCAGATCTGTTCACCAAGTTGCAAATGTCTGTCCTAGTCAAAGCATGGGAGCTTTTCATTTGCAGGTCTGCACTTGTCCTCACTTGTCTTCATGTCCAATGCCTTTTTTATCCCCACCAGCCTATCTTCTCTTGCTTACGCTTCCTCCGCTACTGTTGCATTACAGAGTTTGTAGATTGCTCCCTTTCCAGGGAAGTTCCATGCCCTTTTGTGCCATTTATACAATTAAGTGGTGTGAGCTTGAGGCACACAGCTAAGAACTGCCTCTCTAGGATAATTCCTTTATGTCACAAGGCTTCTCTTCTGTGTGCTTGCAAACACCTCTGTGTGCGCAGTTCTCTACCTTGGCTTTATTGATCCTTGTTTTGGTCTGGAAATAGCTCAGGGTGAGAATCTTGTTTTTCTCAAGGTGAGAATCTTCTTTTTCTCCGAGTACAAATTTATCTCTATTTTTAAGGGAACTGGGAGTTGGGGAAAAAGTAGCGGCTGTTACAAAATCCTTAAACAATCGCCTACTGTATCAATGAATCATAATGAATGATAACCATAGTGAGGAATAAGTCTTCAATGAATCATACTTACTGTATTAAGTGAATGCTTAATTGGAGAGGATGAAGATGTTTGACAGAAAGAAAACGCCGTACCACGTGTGATCCTAGTGCCTGCAGAGGTATTGTGTGGGATTTGATTTGGTTTCTTTTTTCTAAGCCCAGCAAGTCATGGTGGCTCTTAACTTCATCACAAGTAATAGAAGTAGAAGAGCTTTTTTGTTTTGTTATTCTTCCCTGTGCATTGTTTTTTACCTAGTCTATGGGAATACTGTTCTTTGATTTGTTATAGTACCCAGAAACTTCAATCTCAGACAGGAATCACATGATATGAAGAGGTGAGAAACACAGAGATGTATAAACCAGTCTCTGCTTTGGGGCAGTGTATTGCTATACATGCTGCAAGGTGAGAACATTGTTTATCTTCCTTGCAATGGTGGCACATGGTCAATCCAAACAAAGCCTGGATATCTGCAACCTAGTGTAGGAGGCAAGATGTCAAGAAAGGATCATTGAGCATTGGAACAGGCTACCCAGGGAGGTGGTTGATTCACCTTCCCTGGAGGTGTTTAAGGCACGGGTGGACAAGGTGCTGAGGGGCATGGGTTAGTGTTTGATAGGAACGGTTTGACTCGATGATCCGGTGGGTCTCTTCCAACCTGGTTGTTCTATGTTTCTATGATTCTATGAAAGAAGTACTCTTCTCAGGTGTGATAACTTTTTCCTGCCATCTCTGGTGTCGAGGAGCACTGGAATCCTGGCTTACGTGCCTCAGTTACACACCTAAGGCTGAGTCAGATAAATCTGAGGTCTAAGCCTCCCCTGGTGGAGCTTGATGCTGCCAGCTTCATCTCTGTGGTGCCCTGTGACAGGACAAGAAGCAGTGGACACACCCTGAAACATGAGAGGTTCCCTCTGAACATCAGGAAACCCTTTTTTTTTTACTGACTGAGCACTGGCACAGGTTTCCACTGGCACAGGGTTTTCTCCCTCCTTGGAGATACTAAAAGGCTGCCTGTATGTGGTCCTGGGAAAGCAACTCTTGGTGACCTGCTTGAGCAGGGAGGCTGGACAAGACGAGCTCCATTCCCATCTAAGCCATTCTGTGATCCTGTAAACCTGTTTGGTTTGGGTTTACTACCTTTTGCTGAAAAACAGAGCCTGTAGAGTGGGATGTGGAATCTGTGGAGCATGGCTTTAACCTTTCCACTGATCTGTGAAGGCTGTGGATTGCATTACATGGGAGCCGGGGATACTTGACTTCTTGAAGGACTGAGGTCTCCTTGGGTTTTACTCAGCTCCAAAGTAATATGTGTTTGACAGTCACAATGTCAAATAATAAATACAGTCCTTAAGAAATGAAGTTTTGAATCAAGGCTGAGTTTATTTGGCTTTTTCTTCTTGCTCTCTTGAGATTAACATATTTTGTTTTGTAGCAGCTCTTTGCTCCTTCCATTCAAATGCAGATCAGATTATTTTCACAATCCAGTTGAAAATTTCAGGAATCAAACATTGATTTTTCTTGGATTTATTTTTTTTTTATTCTCTGTGTGTAGGAGAATTCCTTGTTAAATAACTTGCATTCTGAATCCTTTAATTCTAAATTCTAGTTCAGTTCTGTTGTGCAGAAGTAGAGTACAGTCATATATATCTTGATCTCAATGTATTTTTATTTGATTAAGGAAGCCATGCTGAAAAAGCCTTTGTTATGATCAGATGCAAATCAATGATTCATCCACATGCTTAAACTACTTTACTCTTCAGTGGTTTCTGTAGAGCTTTTGATGTTATTCGCTGTTTTTTGTCATAGTAACATCTCAAAATCTGTTTGGTAAAAATAAACAGTTTTGCAGCAATGCAGCTTCAGTTACAGGTCCTTTCCTGACCAGGGTAGCTGCATGAGGAGCTGTTTTCTTGCAGAGGAAAATTCTGACCAGTCTCAAGATGTTGGAGGCAGTCCTTTGCCTCCTTGTTATTCTGTGTGTCCCACTCTTGTTCTCATGTTCTGTGGACATCCCTCCTACTTACAGGTTCTTTATCAATTTCCTAGTTTACTGCCTTCCTTTTGGCTGCTCATAGATCTTACGGTCTGTGATCAGTAAATCTAATATTCTGCATAAGGCTGAAAAAGAGGGGTTTACTCAAAAATTATTCTACTAAGACTAATAATACTGTATTTTGTTTTTCAGATCTAGCGTTTATGAAGGCGAGGCAGATTATTCCTTCCTCCTGCTTTTTTATAGCATATGGGCTTTTATCCAATGACTGAATTTTGCAAATTCTTCCTTTCCCATCTGTCACACTGGCTTTTCTTGTGGTGCTTCCTATTCTTGTGCTTTGAAATTTTGGAGTTCCTGCTCTTCCAAGCATTGACCAAACGCAGACTTTTTTTTCACGAGAAGTTTAGGATAGTGCTCTTTTTATCACTATTTTGATGACTGTAGTGATAAACTTTAGGATATGTATATCTGAGTGGAGGGATGCAAAGGTGCTATTTGGTAAGGAATAAATCAGTTTGCTGTTCCCTATCTTTAGTAAAAGGTTCCAGGAATCTGTAACAGTAAATGTAATGATCTATATGCATTCTCTGGTAGCTGCCAAATATCACTGGACACATTCCCAATACGTACTGTACTCTTGTAATGAACACTGACTCCTTAATAACCAATTATTTTGAATGTCTTTGCTTTTTTGTTGTGGGTTTTTTTTTTCAAATTAAGGTATTAAAATGCTACTAACTGATTATTATTTTTTTGCTCTTTTCTTATCCAGCCAGAATGTGCTCCCTCCTAACACCTTTCATTTAGGTTTCTGATTAGTTTGGCTATAGATGTAGTAAAAGTAGAGTGAATGGCTGTTAGCTAGTGGTGTGTTTCTCCAGAATAATGTAGAAGGATGAATGAATGGAGAAGGAAAATGCTTTCATGGGCAGGAGCTCAGGAATTAGATTTTGGGTCTGATGTCATCATTTGGAGAGGTGGAAAAAACCCCAGTGTTGCTATTCTGGTTAGTAATGAGGGTCCTTTCTGCAATAGCTGTAATGTTATAGACAAGGTGAGTTTGAACCCTAGTTCCCCACTGATCTGGGGGAGACTTTATTGTTAGCATAAGGCAGTGTATTTCATGACTGCTTCCTAGTGCTGGGTTGCTGTAAGTGTAAGAAGAGCTGATATAGTCAGGCAGGTCTGATTTGCTAATTACAAATAGATTTGAGTATGATAATCCATTGAGACCGTCTAAGCTGTCATGGTGATATGTGTTACTGTACCTATTTTGATGTGGATTTGCCTTCCTGTCTTCAAATGGCAAGCTTCAAATGAAAGCCCCAGGCTCCAGCAAAACAAAGCTGTCTGATGAAAACAGCTCAGCGAGTGAGAATTCAGTAGTTTGTCTGCCAATCTGACAGAGCCAAATAGGATGGCACTTCTTCTAGAAGTGAAATTGCATTTAAAGGGGAGCTAGTGCCATGTCCCAGGGAAATGCTGCTTCATATCTTAGAAACAACATACGGTTCGAGTGTTGGAAGTGAACAGCCTGGTGAATTCAACGGGGAAGATTTTATGTTTTCAAGTCACTGCATTAGCCAAAAGTGGTGCAGGTTTATCTTTACAAGAACTTGTTTTAATCACTTTTGTTAGGTGGAAGCAAGAGGTGTCATTTTTGTGCCACCCAGAGAGCTCTGGCTGACTGTTGAGATTAAATTACATGTGCTGACCAAAACAATCCTCCGGAGTCATCTATACAAACTTTTTATTACTGTATTTTTTTTCTTTACGCCTGGAGCGGGGGTTAATGTGAGTCTCTCTGTGTTTCCAGCTGGCCCGCGCCGATTCAGTGCTGCTCAGTGGCACATGCAGAACGTCCTCAAAGACTCCGTGGAAAGCTCTGATGATGAATTCTTTGATGCACGAGGTCAGTACACGTTTTTTTCTGTCCTCCCCTCCATATTCTTTCCCCAGTTTTGAAGCAGGTAATTAAGCTCTGTTAGGGATCAGCTGATGACATTGTCCTCATCAGACTGAGATCTGAAGAAAATCCCATCAAATCTTCTCTCTAGGATTTGTGAATGGGCTTGTGCTTATGGGAGATGAGTGAATGAGCTGCCAGGAACTGGGTCTGGCATCAGAATCTGCATGAATAAAGTAGTGCTGAGCTTCCTGGGATCTCTTGGTCATATTGTGCATGATGTTACAATGTACAATGTTACAGTTGGAGTGATCTTTGGTATGGCTCCTGATCAAGGTCATGACTGTCTATGTTACTGATGGCCAACTTTTAAAATCAGTGGCCAGACTTTCACTGCAGTGACTGGGACCGTGGCTTGCTCAAGAGCAGCGATGTCTGAGTGTTTGTGGGTTCGGTTAGGTGAATGCAAAATGCAGCACTCCCTACAGCATCTGATGAGAGCTGGAACCTTGGCATGCTCTTTAGCATGATGAGTTTTGTTCTGAAGTGGGAGTAAAATCTGTAGGTTGTGTGCACGCAACAGCCTCAATTAGACAGGGGAAGAAAAGTTTCCAAAGTAAAATGGACTTTGAAAACCTAGCATAAAGTTCTAGCCTCACCTAGAACAGTACCGCTGTTCATTGAACTCAGCAGTTCCAAACTGAGATGGATATCAGTATAATATCTTGATGAAAGTCAAAGGATTTGGATTTGGTTGATCAAGTATACCAGAATGACGCTATTTAGTGTAACTTATTTAGAGGGTCTAGTAGTGAAATCATGTAAAGATTCCTTCTGTCTCTAGAATCTGCAGCATTGACTGTGGACTTCATGTTCTGTCAGGAACATGCTTGCATCCCCTTGATTTACCAGAGATGGAAATGAGTTCGAAGTCTGAGACATGTGATATCCATCAAATATTGGTTTTCTTCCCTGTTTCTGTATGGCTGAGCTTATATTAATAACCACATGGCTTGCGTAGAGGGTTCTGTATCTGAGAATCAAGAAAGAATCCACAGAAAAGTAAAGAAATAAGCGTCCCAGAAAGGTAAATAAATGAGAGACATTTTTAAAATGTATAGGTAGGCACAAAGCCTGACTATATGTTTTCTGATGAGACAGTGCCAGCTCATGCCCTGCCTGAAATCAGCTCCAATCTGCACTTCTGAGCTGGGATTTAGCCACCCATCTCTATTTGAAGAGGGATTTGAGAGCTCTGCATGAGGAGCTCAGAGCTGTGTGTGTATGCATGGACATGGGTGCATGTTTCAGAAAATACATTGCTGAACACTGATTATTTTGTCCTTGTTCTGGACCAAACGGCTGTCTTATCTGAAAGAGATGTGCAGCACAGGGATGTTCCAGCTGTCTGCACAGAGCAGGGAAAGAAATATGTCTGCCATAAGCTGATTTGTCCCTTGTAATCTTCATTGTTAGTGGGGTGGGCACACAGACACTGCAGCTGGTACTGAGATGATCCTTGCACCTGGATTTTTTTTTCCTTTCCCCAGATGGATGCTTCATCATTGTGGGAATTTAACATCAGATTATGAGTGCTCTAAATTGTCATACAAAGCTGATGTGGACGTGTAACTGATATTTTGGGGGTGAGGCTGTCTGGCATACGTGTGTAGATATGTATTTCATTTCCTTCTTTTTACTGTAAGAATGGCAGCCTTGTATTTTGGAGGCAAAGCCAAAATCTCAATGTATTTATGTCGTGTCTCATAAAAATTCGTGCCCTTGAAATCCATCTCAGCTTATGGAAGTCTTCTCACACTGAGAGAACTGGTAAACAATAAAATAATTCACCAGTACAGAAAAGCTTTCTACATTCTTGTTGATCAAGTCTCCAAGCAGATCAGGAGGAATTCTGCTATTTTGGGAATGGACTTTAACTGCTGCAGAATTGCATTCTTCTCCTAAGTAGCTGAAGTGTAATATGACAGAAGCAATGCCCTGCAACACACGTGAAAATCAGTGGTGAAGATGCTGTTCTGCATTGCAGATACTCAGAGTGAATGTTTGGCACTGTGAAAAGCTGTCACTTAGGGAGAAAGCAAAATGTTAAATAAGGTGATGACCACTGTGCTTGAGTTTGATCTGCTGCATCTGCCTTTTCCACAGGACTGGCTGTAGCAATAGGGGTTTGGGGCTGAGCATTGTTGCTCAACAGGCTAGGGCCAAATTTGCAACCATTTACATGTACAACTACTCCAAGCCTTGTTTGGAGAGTTTCACTTCATAATCACCGTCAATGAGTAATTGCTCTCACTGATTAGTTGTGACCACAGGTTTAGAATCATAGAGTCAGCTTGCTTAGAGCAGTGGTGGCTGCCCCATCCCTGGAGGTGTTCGAGGTCAGGCTGGATGGGGCTTGTAGCAGCCAGATCCAGTGGAAGGTGCCCCTGCCCATGGCAGAAGAGCTGGAGCTGGATGGGCTTTAAGATTCCTTCCAATCCAAACCATTCTATGACTCTATGAAATGTGTAACTTGGAAGATACACAAGATGACTTTTCCAGGAGTAGAAAGAATTAACAGATGGGGCT
>WAAB01022995.1:0-58296 GCA_013389865.1 Piaya cayana
CCAAGCCACTCTCCATGATACTCCAAAACACCCAGGGGGTGGCTGGAAACCTCCTCCATTCAACACTCCTCCTAGCTCGGCTCTAGACAGGGCTCTGCACACATCCTGACCACCTTGCTCCCACAACCTCCCCAAACACACACCTCCTTCAACCTCTTCCCAAACCCTCCCTGACTGCTGTACAACCTCTTGCGATCAGCTCTCAAGTCCTCAGGACAAGGCAGACTCTGACCACTGGCAGTGCATCCATGGGGATGGCCCCAAATATCATGACATGTCCACGACACCTCTCCCAATAATGAAGATGACACAGCTGGTCTTCTCCAGCCTCCACAACAGAACGCTCTGGGTAGACATCACTTCCACATCTCAGTGCTGCAAGACTTCTGTCGAAGATGGGGACATACTTCTTCAGAGAGTCCCTAGAGGCAGCACCAGAAAATATGGTCGTAAACTGAAACAGGGGAGATTAATAGTACACAGGACGAAGGCATTTTGCACCACAAGAGTGATGAAACACTGCAACAGGTTGTCCAGAGAGGTGTACCTGGAATCATGCTCTTAGCAACCTGATCCAGTTGAAGATTGCCCTGGTCACTGCGCAGTGGCTTGGAAGAGGTGACCTTTCATGTTCCTTCCAAACCCAAAGCAAACCATCCCAGGATTCCATGAAGGGCAGATACACGATGGATGACTTTGACTAGCCTGAGGTCAACTGCTCTTCCCACCTAAGGTTTTTCTCACTACAGCTTTTTTATTGCTCCACTTGAAAACATCCTGCAGCACCAACCATGTAAGTGCAACATGGACATGGTATACAGCTTCTCATTTTCTCTTGGAGTTCATTAATGGTTTAAGATCTGGTTTTCTCTATGTGCTTTACTCTGTTTTTTTTTTAGATTAACAATTTATTTTTTTTCTATCCACATGAAGTGACTACACATAGATAGCATTGATAATTCTCAGTTTCTGGCTTCTGAGAAACAACCCTCCCACCACTGTATGGTCCTGCAGTACTTGGGAAAAGTACTTTTGCACAGACAGCACGGTTGCGTGAAAATATAGAAAGCACAGGCTGAATAACATTTAACAGCAGTCGTAGAAAACATTTTGTCTCCTGTCAAGGCAGTGATATATATTTAGTTTGCATTCCATGGTTGTTGTAGCAGAGACAGAATGGGGCTGCGGGTGTTGTTTCTGTGAGAAGATGGCAGAAGCTTCCCCTGTGTTTGAGAGGGCCAGCACCAGCTGGATCCACAACAGACTAGCTGTGGCTAAGGCCATCAGCAATGTTGGTAGCACCTCTGCAAAAAATAAAACAGCAGCTGGGAGAGAGGAATGAGAACATCCAAAACAACCCTGCAGACAACATGGTCGGGGGAAGAATGTCCTGCCAGAGTAGAGATTCCTGTGCAGCCCCTGAAGAATGCCACAGTGAGGTAGGCTGTCCCCCTGTAGACCATCGAGGTCCATGGCAGAGCAGATATCCTCCAGCAGCTCATGCAAGAACCCATGCTGGAGCAAGTGGTTGCCCAAAGGAGATTGTTACCCTATGGGAAACCCATGCTGAAGCTGGCTTCCAGTAGAACCTGTGGACCCATCAAGAGAAGAGCCCATACTGGAGCAGGCGTGCTGCAGGACTTCTCAATCTGTGGCAGGCTCTTGCTGGAGCATTGTATTCTGAAGGACTGCACCCTGTGGAAGGGCCCACAGTGGAGCCATTCATAGAGAACTCCAGTCCATGGGAAGGACTCACACTAGAAAAAATGTATGGAGGATTGCCTTCCATGGGAGGGAATCCACAGTGCAGCAGGAATAGCGTGTGAGGAGTCCTCCCCAAGCAGGAAGGAGCAGCAGAGACAACATGTGATGAACTAACCCCAGTCCACATTCCCCATCCCCTTGCACCATTGTGGAGGTGGAGGCAGAGAATCTGGGAATGAAATTGAGCCCAGGAAGAAAGGAGGGGTGGGAAAAGTAATTTTAAGTAAATTTTAATTTTAAATTTTAAGTAATTTCTCATTACCACACTTGATTTGATTAGTAATATAATATATAAACTTTCCCCTAGTTGAACATATTTTGCCTGTGGTGGTAATCTGTGAGTGATCTCTCCCTGTCCTGGTCTTGACCCTTTCCTTGTATATTCTCTTTCTGGTCCAGCTAGAACAGAGTGGCTTGGTGGGCTCCTGAGATCCAGCCTGGGCCAACCCATCACACCATCTCTCTCCTGGCCCCATAGCTGCAAATGTTTTATCTTTTTGCTGCTATAAAATTAATCCCACTCATTTCAGATGACAATTCTTCCAAGATCATGCCTTCATCATGTAGTTAAAATCTTCATGTGGTGAGCTTTGTTTTTTTAATTCAGGATGTGCAGCTGGACAGGGTTTTGTCTAGGACATCCCTGTACTCACCTTTAACTATCTGCTTCCAGACTGCACATGAAAGACCTGGAGTGGACTTGGACCTTTAATTATGATGCTCATTTAGTGACATTTCTTTTCAGATCACTGCTCATTGCTCCTTTTCTGTCTGAATGGATAGTGTGCATTACTTGATCCTGTGGCTTTTCTGCTACACACTACCAAACTTTCTCCCCAGGATTGTATCCTAGTTTTCTGAAAATAACATTTTTTTACCTCTCTGCAACCTAGTTTGAAGGTCTTAGTGATTCTGCCTGAGACCTCAGCATCTCACACATGCCATTTACTTTCTGGATCCAGGTAACAGGAAAACTGCATACACTCTCTCCACTGCAGCACACCTGCATTTGTTGCCATACACCAGGACCTCCATCTCCAAAACCCATCAGAGGGATCTACCAGCTGCCAAGTTGTGTAACTTTATGTTCAACCCCACCTCTTGGTAAAAGAAAGCATCAATACTTAGATTTCTACTAGATTTGACAGATGTCATACTGTTGCTGCAACAATTAAAAATTTCTCCACTCAAAAGCACAAAGCACACTTGCTTCTGTTTACAGAAGTCGCAGATGGACAAATGCAGAATACAACAGTTGTAATGTATCAATTTACATCACCTAGAGAAACTGTGGACATTTTAAAAAACAGAACAGAGAACCTAAGGAAAAGGTATAAATCACAATTAAATGATGATTTTGCACAAATAATCAACACTGGAGACAGCTTGTCTAAAATAAAATGAACCAAGCAATTTACTTACCATTGGCAGCCTGGACTGAAGCATCTGAAGATCATCATAACCATAAATCTGCTTAACAGACAAAAATACACCATCATTATAGCACTTTTCTCCAGCACTGACGAGTTTGGAGGTTTAAACAGAGTTTGACCTAGGCTCAGTCTATTTTAAAGGTGTACAGACATACATCACATTGTGCCATCATAGTGCAGCACTGCAGCATTTTACGACTTTGTTTTCAATAGCTTGTCATTCTGATGCTCTTTCTTGGTGACAGCAGCTCTCTGAGGAGTCTGACTGTCCCATCTTCAATACTGTTTACACAGATGCATCATTCATCACTTCGTGAAAAACCTACAGAGCATTCAGGTTAGGGAGTAAGAGCAAAAGCTTCCTTTGCTGCAATCCTTACTTCCGAGACCAGCAGGATTTAAGATTTGTCAACTAGATCACAAAGCAACCTAAGGTGTCTCCTCACACTCAGTGTGATAGAGAATGATGATCAAAATAAAGTTTCTGATTGAAAACCATAAGCAAAAAACACTAATAGTGATCAGACACTGAAATGTTGTGCACAGTCTTTCAAAGTGTGACAGACAAGACATCTGGCACATTTCAGCCCTTACTATAGTAACACAAACCTGAACAAGTTTGATTTTATCCAAAGGGCCTAAAATCTGATGCCACTGAAGCCATAGCAACATAGATGTTCACCTTAAACAGAAGCCACACCAGGACCATGACAACCGTTCTGCACTTCACTATCAATGTTAAACTTCAACTCAATATTATAATTATAATCATCATCATTATTATCATTATTATTCAGCATTTGGAACTGAATTTCAGGAGCAACACGTGCCAATGGAAATGCCTTGGCATAGATAGCAGCAGGTCTGGAGGGCTTACTTGCACCAAAGGCTTTAGCAATCAAGGATAGGAACAATTAAATTGCTTACTGGGTAGGCAGGCAGAAGTCCTCCAGGTCCCACAATATACTGGTTATGCAACAAGGGCGGTACACCCTGGGGAAGGTTTGGGGGAGCTTTGCCTGTAGAATCAAAACACAGAGACTTTAACAAACCTTTAGAAAAGGAAAGGGTTCAGCACTGAGACAAGACAGTTCACAAACCCTGTTGGTTGCACTGTCATAGCTTGTGAAGAGCAGAACTATGCAGAAGAATTCTGTGCTGGTTGATGAGAATGCTCAAAACAGCTTCAAGAATTTAACCATGTCTGAAGAAAGGAAAGCACAGGCTGCTGAAGAACTGAGAACAGTTCCATCAGAGAACAGTCAGATTTTGCCATTTACCTTGACCAAGAGGATTACAAGAATTACAGGAGCTTTTCCTCAGTCCTCTCCTGAGGGCAAAATTTAGGCATCATTGTCAATCTAGAAGAGGAAATTCTCTGCTTTCATTTTCTGCTCTGTCAACACATTCCCCCTCATCACCAGCAATAGACTGGAAAGCATTAAACGTTGCCAGAATACTTTTTGTGGGTGACTTACTGCAGCTGAGAATAGCAAAGAGAACACTGGAACAGTTGCAGTTGCCTCTGTGAAGCAGTGCTATGAAGCAGAAGAATAAAAACTAAAAGCACTTTGCCCAGTCAGACACTTTATTTACCAATTATGGGAATGAGAAACCAGAAATCCTCCTGTCTGAGCTTAACATTTATATCATTTACTTCCCTCCACAGGATTTCATTTTAGCAGTTGAGGTTGACTAGAGAATTTAGCATTGCTTCCACCTTAGCACAAGAAGCATCCCCCCCTTCTCTCTCTTTTTTCTGAAAGAGCTGTCTGCTGTGGAATGATCCAGACACCAAACTTTGTTCTTTCTGTAGATGTGGCAGGAGGGGTGTGGCATATAATTAGGACACTCCAGTATATTTTGGTACTGTCAAATGAATTCTAGCAAGACAGCAGACTGAAATTAAAGCTCATATGAACTCACAGCCAAGAGCTGACCACAACTTGGCATACAAACTGGGCAAATCTCTAGCCCCAAACTTCCAAAGTCAGAACTGCTCTGGTGTCTGTCTATAAAGCACTCTCAGGATGGAATGTGCTATATAAATGCCACATAACACTCTAACAAATATTTCAAATACAGAAAAGCCAGCAAATAAAGCATGGTGAAAATGCTAGTCAGGAGCGCAGATTTCTTAGTGTAGTTACGGCTGGTGAGATGTTCAACTGACAGCCCTGCTGACTGAAGTTCTTTGTCTATCCATGTTTAATCTATTAATATTGCAAACCTGAAGACACTAAGGGAGCTGCCCGTGTGGTAGCAGCTGGTATAGACACACTTGTAACACTCAGGCCAAGGCTGTTTGTAGTGTTCATACTGCTTGCCATGCTGACAACTGAAGAGGTGGTGCTAGTGGCTGAGGTTGAAGCAGCTGAAAAGGTTGTGGAGGGCTGGAGCGAAGTTGCGTTCTCAACACTAGTGTGCTAGAAAGAAGACAAAAGAACGAGGATCACAGAGCAAATAAAACACAGTGGAAGATGCTGGTGGGAGGAAAAAAAGTAAACCAGAACTCCCCCAACAATCCTCTAATTAACAGCTGCACATGCAAGAGAGATGCATTTTCTATACACCAAGCAAGCAACTAAGTTGCATGCCTGTGATTTTCACATTTTCAAAAAAAATTCTTACATGAGTGTTAAATTCAAACTGCTGTAATACCACAAAATTATACCACAGTAACTCAAATGTCACACACTGCATTATTCCTTGCCCTGTGCTTGTGTACTCCTTTAAGCTGCTACTTGTTACATAAAATAAACTCCTATATTCTTCCAAAAGACAGTATTAGTTTTCAAAATACAGCACAATGCTATCGAGATTTCCTCAAAGCCCTTGTTTAATTTGAAAGATTAAAACTATAGCGCACCACAATTAAGTCAATACAGTAAACCCAAACACAGACCAGGTGTATTATAGGAACTCATGAGGATAAACGATTTCCTGGTTTGAATCCAGTACAATACAGTGTCTTAATTGTAAGCTGATAACACTTGCAAAGCAGTGTCACAGAGCCAAAACATCTCTTACAACAGAAAAGAAGGCCAGTTGGGCAAGTGTGAATTTTTAAGTTATATATTCAACAGGAACAAAAGCATTACAAACTGAAACACGGGCATAAGGAAAAGTAGTGATCTACCTACACTCCCCAGCTGGGACTGCAAAGCAGTACCCCACCACAGAGCAAGGCAATATGTCTCTGACTTTTGTTTGTGTAACCTCATCTATAGCTCTGTGTTCACTACCATTTGCCTTGTCATCTCAAATGCACTAAATACACAGATGACAATGATGCCACACATTAAACTCTAAAATCATCTGTCATGAGGTATGTGTCATGACATGGATCATGTCATCACCTGCATTTTGCCAGTTAACCTCTCCGGTAGAAACTGTTAACAGTCCACATTTTGGAGTAGCTTTAGGCAGCCACTTCTAAAGATATTTTCAACAAAAATGTGTTACAAGAAAACTTCATTACTCCTCTCCTCACTGGCACAAAAGTTTACTCTGCAGTTGTGTGACTGGCAAGTCTCTGTACTAGCTCTTCTTATCAGGCACAAATCAGACTTAGTACCACTAGAGGGCTGGCAGTCCTTTTTCCCTGAGATAAGGCTGCTGTTTGGGTTCCCAGTGTACTGGGGTACAATGAACTTGAGGAGAGGAGCGTCATCATCATATAAACTACATGCCAAACACCTGTTGAAATGCAAATAACACTTACTGCATGTGATGTGCTTGAACACAACACTGAGGCCGGGGAGAGGCTGCTCTGATGATTGGAAAGTGAGCTAGAAAGAAATTGCAAAGAATTAATACAACTAAATTTTCCTAGAAGTATTTTTAATATATATATGTGTGTATGTGTACACATACACAGAGCAGGTAGCAGGATATTTGGTAAAGAATAAATATCATAGGTGTGTGTAGCCACAAACACACTCCACAGGATATTAGTTAAAGAAAACACTGTCTGTGTTGTCTGTGTCTGCTGTCACACCAACAAGTATTTTTATCTTCAACTAATATCCTACTACTGTTTAACATAGAACTGAAGTACAAAGCAAGAAACATCTAAGCCATCATTTATTTGTATCTATCAGCCTGCTATATTTTGAGAAAAATAATAGTTGCTTCAAGAATCGTGTAGCAATGAACACAAGACAAAGTTCAAAACCAGAAGGTGGTTCACATAACACATGGGTTTTCTCATTTTTTTCCTGAGCAGCAGCTGCTGCTGCCTGCACAGGAGAAAGGTATCACGTAGGTGAGGGAGCACTTGGGTTTGACTCACCATAGTATTTCTCTTATTTTAACCTGCATAATATTAGTTCAACCAATTCAACTGAGTTATTTGCCTCGTAACTCTGCCAAAAGTCCCAAAACCTCTCACAAAAGACAGGACCAGCAAATAAAGAGAATCTGTGGAAGTCCAAATATTAGCCATACCACTACAGGTCCTGGCAATTTACATCAAGGTCAGTTCATATGACTACATTCCACCAAAATCCGCTGCCTCTTTGAAAAGTTCAGTCAGAACTATCAGCTCACTTTTCTACATGTGCCATGAAACAAAACCAAAGCATATCCTGCTGAAAAATATCTACAGGTAACTTCATTTTAAGAAGCAACTCTGCTTTAGCACCACCCTTTTTCCCTAGCTGAGCAGGCCTGTGAACCAAAAATTCATCTATAACTCAAAGATCTGTAAACGTTTCCCTGAAAGGTGACAAACTCTCACAACGACAAAAGTTGTAGCTTACATTCAAGGTCAAGAACATAACTTACTGCACTGTGTGGAACGAAGAACAACACTGAATAAAGGCAAACAAGACAAAGCAAAGCAGTAAAACAAAACCCCAACAATGTATAGTTTGGTGCTCAAAAGTCCCTCCTCATGTGAAATCTGAAACAAGAGAGATCTTAACTTAAATACTTGAGTATTCTCTGTGCAAACAGTCACAAGAAATTGCAGCAGTTCTCATAACAAAGCTGCAGGCTAAATTATGCACCCTAATTTAAGGGCAAACACTTCTGGCAGCTCTTCAGTGTATTCAACCATGATATATTTTGGCACCTTCTTAGATAAATTTTACTGCAATTACTTATAGGTGTTCCCCATCTGCAGGGATTACAGTGACACCACTTCAGGTAGCAAGGGAAGAGACAGTCCAGTTCAACACAGCTTTAAACCACTCCCTCACCCACTCTCCCCAGATCTTCTAACAAAGCCTAATTCCCTATATGCCCCATGCCAGAAGCAAAGGAAAGACCTGTTAGGGCAACCAAGTCAGACATGCTTGGAATTCAGGCATCATCCCCTCATGGCACCCCAACAGCATCAACCCTGCAACTAAAATTTCCACCAATGTACACAGATTATGTTTCTAATGTGAATGGAATACTACTTGATATTTTACATATTTACATAATGATAAATACGTAACCAGAAAATACTAGTGTATTAAAAGACAATCAACCATGTCCTAGCTGTGAAATAGGAAAGAAAACAAGACAGCTCATCTAATTTGTTTCTTACATTAACAAATCAAGTACAAAACTGAATATTAAAAACCTAACTCAATCGGTACAGCGTTAACATGTCACTGCCTGAGGATGAAGCTCAAGTAACAGGCACTGAGGAAATCAGATAAACAGTGCAAATGAGCTCAGCTGTGCTGAATACACTTCCAGGAATACCAACCTGCTATTTCAAACTCTCTTAAGGAAATGTCTTGGAAAAAGAAAAAGTGCACACCTCCCCTGTGGAATTATTTCTAGTTTTCACTTTTAAGAAATACAACTGTAAATGAAACAATATTTCAAAATTATCCAGGAAGTTAAGGAATTATTTCAAACTTATGTCACTAAACAAACAGCAGGCACTGTGGACCAGGTCGTAAAAACAAAGTGGGGGGGGGGGTATTAACTTAGCTGGCATGGCTAAAGAAAGAGCCTCTGGGAAAAAAACTGTTTATATACCACAAGAACTTGAGGGGAGCAGCTGCTCTACCATTAAAAGGTAGCCCAGAGCTCATACTTTGCAACCAGAAACATCCTGTTCTCTTCTGAATCTCTCTCCTAATTCTAGTTAATGTTAGGAACAGGAGATCTTGATCTCCAACAGCCCCCATACACAATCACCTTTAAGTTTGTTCCTTCCCCAAAAGTGAACCCCTTTCAGTTTATCACAGCTCCTACTGTACCTGCTTAACTGGGAAAGTGAGCTGTTGGCCAAATCGCTGGACTGGGGCAGGGTGGGCAGTGCTGCTGCATGCTGCGATGCTGAAGGCAGAAGTGAAGCAGTAGTGGATACCACACTAGGCAGAGAACCAGCAGAAGGTAGTGAGGGAGAAGGCTCTGTCTTAGGCGCTGGAACTGATGAAGTAGCTGCAACAAGTGAAAAAGACCCATTCAAAGACAAATTCCAACATACCTGACATCCCAGCCTGGATTCAGGAACATAGTACTATTCTCTCCCTGGTTTAAAAAAAACAGAACCAATAACAGTACTAACCAAACTGGCACTTTTCAAGACACTACACAAATATAATTTTACCTACAGCTCTGCTTCTTCATTCCAAATAACACAGCACCTTTAACAATCCAGATGGAAATCATAGGAGGACATATATGACTTAGCAGTTTGGAGTACTCAGTCAAATGTGTAATGCAGTAAAATAAGACGCAATAACAGGCCACAATTGAACCCAGCATTAAACGTTTTTAATGGCTGAAGAGCTGTCAGCTATTGACTTTAGTTGACCTAGATAACAAGATGTATTTAGATTTAATACTATTTTTTAGGTTACCCAGACTGAAGTTTGTTTACCTCAAACATGTCTTTCCAAAGGAATGCTATACCATAAGACACTGATCTACTCTATTGCCAAACATAATTCCCAACTGTTCCTTTGTGCTGCAAAGTTAAAGCAATTAGAAGCATTCACCCACCAGTAAAACTCAGAAAGAGAGCTCAGCTGGTTTCTATTGAGTCATGCTTCCATACCACACCAGAGACTACTACCCAGTGGATCATCACTAATTTGCAATGCGCTTGGAGACAGTTTTAGAACAGTTGCCAAACCTATTTCAGATACATACTTGGAAGTTGCACAAAGTTGCTTCAATTTATTGGTTTGGTTTCCTTACTAAATGACACCCATCAGGTTTCTGGACTGGGTGCTATGCAAACAGAAATCAAGAGGTCTTTCCCTTGCATGAGGTTAAGAGGCAACAGAGAAGGAAATCCAAGTGATAAAGAGAAACCTAGTTATGAAGGTAACAACTGTATCACCTGATGCCTCCTGGCAGAATTCCAATAAAAATAAGTTAACATTTATAATTTCCACTAGATTTAGAGCACGGTTCCCTTCTTGAAGTAAAAGTACATGTCCTCAATACAAGGGGCAGAATCACTATCATCACTAAGAAATCTTAAAAGATGCCTGAAGAGGATAAGCAAGACACACAAAACCAGAAGATGAGTAGGGTGGTCAGGATTATAACACAATCACACTTTGAAATACAGCTTGGGAAGCATGAGGTCTGGATATTAAAGGACAATAGCAAACGTGATGGATGAACAACTAATTGGCATACAGAGAAGGGAAAAGGTCAGTACTTTGAAAATTTACGAGAATTTCAAAATCATTTTGATGCATGAAATGGAAACATGGAATAAGATTGATTCCAGTCTATGTGCATTCACATACAGAAAAAAAAATAAACAAGTGTTCTCAAAAGAGAAAAGGAATAGACTTACAAAGCTCTTATGGAATAATTACAAAATCACTAGCATTTCTCAGATCTTTGTCTCCCATAGCAATAAGACAAGTCCTGCAGTGAATTTCATAAACTGTTTGTTAATCCTGTACATGAGAGCAAGAAAGTTTTTGACCTTAAAACTTCTCTTTATGTATAACAATATTTGAAGTGGTAGTTCTTTAGGCATGCACATGCTCCTTGCTCATTCAAACTGAATTTGGTACAAACAAAACACTTAACAGGCCTGAACAGTCAATTTCTTTCTAAGTAGAAGTATATTAAAAAACGCTGCCCCGTTAATTTTTTCACAGAAAGGGTCATTGGTCACTGGAACAGGCTGCCCAGGGAGGTGGTTGAGTCACCTTCCCTGGAGGTGTTTAAGGCACTGGTGGATGAGGTGCTGAGGGACATGGTTTAGTGTTTGATAGGAATGGTTGGACTCAGTGATCCAGTGGGTCTTTTCCAACCTGGTGATTCCATGATTCTATTACTAATGACCTACTTGAACAGATGTTAAGTATAGACCTACAACTGAAGTGTTGCTATTTCAAAGGCTGTTAAGTTCACAATGCTGCCCTTGAAAATGCTAACAGAACAGCAACTCAGAAAGGTCAGAAGACTGAATACAACAATTATTTTAACTCCAGGAAGAAAGCTATACAGGTGCTACAAGTGAAATACCACACCGTAAACAGGCCAAGATAAAGGCAGCAGGAAGGTGCGTACCAGAGCCAGCACTGCAATGCTGTTACTCCATACATGACAACACGTTACCCAGCAGAGGGAGCATGTTGGTCACCTTTACTTCCTGTCTCCAAACAGGGCATCACTAGCACTCCCCGTCAGAGGTGCACTCTAAGAATGGTATTTGTAGCTTCCCAAATGAGGACTAGAAGAATCGTTAAGGAATTTTATATCATTTTTTTAATTTTGTGTTTCATTTTAATTTTAAGTCATTTTTGGCAGATTAATTCTGAAGTAAAAGCAGCAGTAGCTTCCCTAATTCTAAAGCTGATTAGGTTTGCACATTTCATAGGGCTACTTTCATTCTTCAGTTTTACTCAAGAAGTAAGCACTATATCCTACGCAAGTACAAAATAAACTCAAATGGATCAGTTGAAAACTAGCCAGTGAGAGCAATATGAAAGCTTGAATCAAATTTCACAGTTAAAGTTGCATGCGCAGCAAGTAGTAAGGAAAGATCCAAGTCCCGTGCACAACCAAGCTTAGTAAACTTACTGTCAAGAGTTGCCTGTGTTCTAACACTGCTGTGCCCATTCTGTAAACAAAGAAATGAACAAATCATCTTAAGAGCTTATTAAATTTTAAGACTGAATCATACATCGAACATGCTTCATGCAAAATTCTATATTTGTTCTAAGTTGGAAGAGAAAAAAAATCACTTGTTATTGCCTTTAACAAAACTACACAACAGTTCTCAAGTGCAACATGTCCTGAACGTACAGTAAACCTTACACTCCCCATACTACGCCCATCAGCAGGAGACCTTCCCACATACTGTACAAACGTCAGGTTCACGCCAATATGAAAGAAAGAATTGCAGTAACATATAGGAAATGGTTGTGCTTGTGATCTAATGCAACTCACAATTTTAACTATCCAAGTTACACAGAGACGCCAATTTTTTTCCATTGAAAGATAAGACTTGAGAAGCACCAGTTGTTTTTTGGATAACGCTGGAGTACAGAAGTGGATAGTCTACGCTTGATCCTCACCAGTACATACGAGCTAGTGCAGAAGACAAGTGTGACTGAGCCATTACACAACAAAGGCCAGAAGTAAATAAACTTAAACTGTCACAAGTTCGTTAAACACTTAATAAATTATGTTCTCATAAAACAAACCTATGTTCCATATGCAAAGAGAGTTAGGTTCTTTTGAATCTCCAAAGAGATTCTCTTTGTTCCAGATTAGACCTTTTCCTATGCTTTTTAAAATATAACAAAAATAATTCCTACTGGTGTTTAAATCCAGTGAAAGAAAATGCTGGAGGGGCCACAAACAGGTCGGGATCCATTTTCTAGGTGCCATATACACTGAATAAATAATCTACCTTTGGATAAGAACTATCAAGTTACAGCAAAATATCACGACTAATATTTATACACAGATATAAAAATATATATATACATATATATATGTAATATTTATATACAAAGAATTGCTCTTTTAAAAGCTATGTTTCATGGAAGAATGCTAAACGCTACTAAGGAAAAATAAAGTCAAATGGCAACTTTAGGTTTCCAAACCCATAAAGTCAGAGGTCCTTGTATACCTAACATACTGTGGCCAAAAATAGCTACATGAGAGGGAAAGTAAAACCAAACAGCAGGGTGGGCTTGGGAATCAAAAATACCTCTTGGCTTGGTTAAGAGTATTAACATAGCAGGGTAATACAAGTCTAACATGGATACAAATATTTCACATATTTCTGAAATTCACTCACCGTAACTGCAACAGGTGTTGATTCAGATGGAACCATGGAACTTTGGTACGCTACCCTACTATGTACAGAAGCCTGGTCATAGGAGGAAGTTGTTGTTACTGGGCTAGTGCTCTGGGATGAACAGGGCAGGCTGGAAGAGGTGATGGCAGAGGTTGTGAAGGTGGGCTCCTGTACTGTATTGGATATTGTCAAAGAGGTATTCAAAGGATCACTGGAAAAAGTAAAAATTATGTATCATCTCTGTAAACAACATTTTGAAAACCTTCATGAAAATATCAGCTCCTGTACAGTTACCTAGAACTACTTGAAATTTGCAGTTCAAGATACGTTATTTATACTAAAAAGCCTAATCATGAAAAAATACACAATTCTGCTTCAAAACCATCACCTACACTAAGGCACCATTCACTCTCCTCTTGTCAGCCCAATTAAAAACCATAGTTTACAGACAAGCACTTCTCAGTCATGTTATTTTCACCTTCTCAAAGGATAAATTAATGATCATAATCTCTTTTTTTAAACAATTACATGCATAAAGTCTGATATGTGATGAGAAACACCCAGTCCCTCTTTGCAATAGAATCCTCATGTTACAGAAGCAGCCTAACAAAACTTTACACCCCACCCCCACCCCCCAACAAGGCGCATAAGAATGCACGAGGGGAACTCACACGTACTTTACAGATTTTGAGTACAAGCTATTGTTGGTTGCTTGGTTGGCATTCTCACTGCTGGAAGCTGATCCAAACTCTGAGAGTGCAGGCTCTAATCCAAACTCCAGAGCTCCAAACTGAACATTTAACCCTGTTACATCTGCTGATCCAGGCATCTCCACTGCAGAGGAAGGAATCTTAAAGGATAAAAAGAAAATCATAATTCCTTTGCATACGTTATCTGTATAAAAGACAGAGCACTGACACCCTGTCCTTTCTTAACTACAAATTTCCTTAGTTATTGCCTCAGTCTCTGCTGACAATTAGATTGGCAACAACCCCCTAGTTTACATCACACAAATTAAATTAATTGTTCTTGTAACCCATAAATTACTTACGTAATTCAGTGCCCTGATCTGGAGCTGAAAGAGAAGGCTACACTACTCTACAATATCAAAGTCAGCCAACATTCATCTTGTGTCTACTAAGATAATCCAAAATCACCCAGCAACAGTCATTTTCCACAAACAGCAAACAAATACATGCTTAGTAAAGAATGTGTCACTATTTTGGACCTAAAAACTATCCAGCTTAATATTTCCTGCTTTATAAAAAAACCCAACACATTGTCTTTGCTATTCTTTCCCACAGCAATTTACACTTAGAATAGAATCACAGAAACATTTAGGTTGGGGGAGTCCTTCAAGATCATCAAGTCCAACCAAAAACCTAACACTGCCAAGTCTACCAATAAACAATGTCCCTAGGTGCCATATCTGTCTCTTAAATATCTTGAGGGATGGAGGCTCCACCACTTCCCTGGGCAGCTGTTCCAGTGCTTGGCAACCTCTTTAGTAAAGAAATTTTTTTCCAACAGCCAATTTAAATCTCCGCTGGTGCAACCCAAGTCCATTTAATCTCGTCCTATCACTTGTTACTTTGGAGAAGAGACCAACATCCATCTCGCAATGCCTCCCTTTCAAGCACTTGTAGAGAGAGATGAGCATCTCCCCTCAGCCTCCTTTTCTCCAAACTGAACAATCCCAGTTCCCTCAGCCACTCCTCATAAACTCCATGCTCCAGACCCTTTCCTGGCTTCACTGCCCTGTTCTGGACACACTCCAGCATCTTCATGTCTTTCTTGTAGTGAGGGGCCCACAACTGAACACAGCATTCAAGATGCAGCCTCACTGGTGCTAAGTACAGGGGGGGATGATCCCTTCCCTGATCCATGCTTTTTCTGACACAAGTTTTATATGCTTTTACATCTACTAAGTACAAGCCACCACTCAATTACTCACCTTGGATACTGGATTTATCTTTCGTTTTGTTGTTTTTATTTGTTTCTGCTGGGTTTGATGAGTGGTTACTGCCTGGTTATCCATAGATATAGTGGGAAGCTGTAAGATTTTGCTCACAGCTGTAGAGGTGTCTACTGGTGATGGCTCTCGGAGTTTTACCTGGGAGGAGAAGGACTCCAGCCCAGGAGGAGGAACAGGAACTGTCTGTGTTTGTTGTTGCTGTCGCTGCGTCAGCTGGCTCAGAACTGGGGATGGTTCAGGCTGGGATTTAAAGTCTGGTCAGTGTTAGGAAAAAGAAATACCAAAATTAAAGCATTAAACTCTGCCCCTCAGGCTTCTACTTTTTATAAAGAATCTGGATGACCTGACATACTCAACAGCTATGATTTTACAGCACGTGCAAGTCTCTTTCAGATATCACACAAGTTTCATACTTGACATTGCCACTGCAACAATAATGCCAAGATTTTATATTCTCTACTTTAAGCAAACAGCTGTAGGCAAGAATTACTTAGCTTTCTTCAAAAGTATGAAAACAAACCTATCTACACAGTCACATAGATCTATCACACATCAATCCTCAAAAACTGCTACAGGCAATTTAAATCAACAACAGCACGTTTCACTGCAATTAACTGTGTCAATAAGTGAGATGCCTTCCAAGGGGTACGGAGATGCAATTTAGAGCTATTACAAGTTAGGATTTCCTGCCCCTACAAAGGAGAAGATTCTCCACACAAATAGGATGTCATCTACCACATCAATACAGTTTAGTCAAGAGTCACTGGACACTGACAGTATTCCTTGTTCATGTTTTTCAAATGCTGAAAGTCACCCAGCAGCTTAGAGGACTTGTCAGCAACTTTAAGTGATCCAGAGCATATGCAATGTGAAGGGATTTTTTTATTCAGTTGAAGTGCAACAGAAAGCAACTTAAAATGTACTTAAACACTTTTCAGAACTGCCGCATATAAAATATTATAATTGCTACAAACTGGTTGCTTATCTTCCTGAAAACATATACACATGGACGTGAGATAGATAAAAGAGCTACAACACTTCACAATGAGAATGCAACTAGATACTATACCGCAAAAACCAAGCTGCATAATTTTCACTCCTTCTAGAGAATTTTACTCAATTAAATAAAATATCCATGCAATTAAAACAGGTGACTTGCATCATTTTCAGTCCATTAGGGAAAGTATATTGAGATGGGATGCGCATTATGAAAAAATTATTTAATACTCATTCAAAATTCATGTAATAGTTAAGAGAAAAATCTGGGGGAAAACAAAACAAAATACAGTACAATCTTACATTTTGCTAAAAGTAGATGAATGCTGAATAGCATTCAGCATATCTGCAATAGCAGATGAATAGGCACAATAAAAGTAAATATTTTCTGGGGTTTGTTGAGAAACTTAGTCACATCAAAGTTCCGCTTAAAGACTCAAGCGCTTTAAATCAAACTTGTCATTATATGAAGGCTAAAAAACTTCTAAAGGCAATGCCATTTACAGAGACTTGAGCCTATCATAACTTAGATGATGATACCAGTAATGAAGCCTATTACCAGTAACTCTTAAGATGTTATAACCAGTTGTATTAAGATTACCTTTTCTAGTATTTGTCTTTCATTAAGGCCATTTTAAACTATCACTGACATTAAGAAACCTTATAGGCTAGTAGAGAAAGAAAGCTACGTCAAAGCACTTACCAAACTGACTAAGAACTGAGGACTGAGTAATAGGTGGTTTTAGATCCCAGGATGATGTGGGCGTTGTGATAGTAGTGGCAGAGCTACTACTGTTTTGTTGGGATGTAAACTGACCCAACCCTGGAGACTTCAGCTGGTCCAAGATTTGAGACCCAGTAGAGTTTGCCAATTTAGAGGATCCGAGTTCTCCAAAGCCAGAACAGAGAACTGCAGACTACCAAAAGACAAAAACGAAGAGGGGAAAGAACAGCATTAAATATTTAAGAAATAGTGTGAACACAACCATGGGGTTAATGCCTACATCTGCCATTTGGCAGCACCTAAAACATCTTCAGCCCTAGGTTACTAACAAATGAACAGATAGCAGTTGTAGAATATGGCCAGATACTCTTCCATTACCATACAACTTCCATACAACTTCTACCACTGCGACTGCAACAACACTGATATACTTGAGTCCAATCATTTCAAAACAGTGCATGTTTACTAACAGCTGAATCAATGTGTCTAATTTCAAGCCCTTAGAAGGGACTCAGAAACAGACAGTTTTCCACAAAAAAGTCATCAGGTATGTGCTTGGAAATAAAACATCAGTTTTCTGGCACAAAGCGCAGCACTATAAACACATTATTTCACCCTAAATCAGCATGCAGCAAAAGCATCTGCTCTCTACTCAAAAATTAATATAAGCACTTCATGTAAACCAAGAAACAAATGTCTTAATTCCATTCCTTCAATATTTGCAACCTGAATTTTAAGTACTAAAGCATCTCATGAAGTTATCAGTACCAGAGGAGTTCTTTAATCTGAAATATTTACTCATGAAAAATTTTAAAAGCACATGATAATTTTACCAGACTTTGAGGAGAGTAGGACATTACACCACTGGAGCTGCCATTTCCTGAAGCAATCTTAGTGCTGTGCTGAGAATTTGTGAAGACCAGGGCTTGGCCAAAGGTTTGCTGCTGCGCAGCTTCAAATGAGTTGCCTTCTGTTTCTGAGGCAGATATCATCGGTTTTTGAAGCAGTGCTACCAAATCAATGCTGGAAGAAAAAACAAAGTTTGAATGCAATAAATATAATGATCAACGTGGTGCTGAAACTGAAGCAAGTTAATAAAGCTGTCGTAACAGCAACAGAATTAATACTGATTACCAGTCTTTTCAAATGTTGCTTGTTTGCCATACAGAAAGAGGTACAACAGAGGTTCTGCCATAAAGAAACATTTGGATAGCTAAAACCTTCCTGTACAGTCAGAATACAATTTGCCTTTGTTCTCCTTCCAAACACTACAAAATGTATAACATCACGTGTCACATAAATAACTGGTATGATTAGTATAACCATTATGAGGAAAGTCATGAAAGACACATGATTTTTAAGAGAATGTTGCCTGCAAGTCCATTCTATAGACTGACAATCCACTTCCTCAGTACATGGTGCTATCCCTTCAAAAAGGCAAGGGATCAAAGTCCTGTCTTTCTATAGGGGGGGCATGAAGACAGCAAAAAATTAAGCCACACACAACAACTGAGCAAATATGAAATAACACAGCTTTTATTTCTGCTGCTTTTGTGATTTCTAAGTTTCCCATACAGTAGGCACATATTGAAAATAACTCTACTACACACAGCTGAACAGGATGAGAAACATGAATTTTCTTCTATTAAGCATGGCTTACTAACCCTACAATGTATTTAAGCACTAGTTTATCCAAGGAAAAGTAGACAAAAGAAATCTACTCCAAAAATTCTGACTGAAGTTTATCCAAAACATACTGCAAGTTTGGGCTGAAGATCTGCTTCCAGTGCTTTCATTAGCACAGAATTCTTATTACCCAAATCCTTCTTATGACAAGTCAAAATAAAAAGAAAAAAAAACAAAACAAAACACCAGAATTTGAGTTGATGAACTGAAGCATTTTCTAATGTAATTTGACAGACATCCACTAGAATATTTGCATTAGAACATGTATGTAAGTATATCATCATTAAGAAAGGAACAAACTGTAGACCCACTGACGCCATGCCTCTTCCAGATCACATCCATATTGTAAAGAAAATTTTGCTGCAGTCTGAAGTACAGCAGGGATCGGGACATTTGGGGCCATTAGGCCTTTTAGTTTTCAGATCTCATCAGCTACCAGAATCTTCATTGTACAACCTGAATTCTCCATCCTGGGACCCAAGGCTCAGACAAGCAACTGATCCTGCATCACCACCAGCCAGGCGTTTGGTGAATGCAAGGGCAAGGAGAGAAGGCAGCCCTTTTTTTAGCTCTGTCTCCAAATTCTACATCATGAGTTAAGGTAAGCAATTGTGATGCTTACCAGGAAATTCACCTTCTTTATATTGTAAGTTCTTCTGTTAGGACATTTGCCAAAGCATTACATTCAGAACACTTCTACATCTACAGGGACAGGCATTCCGCCTTCTGGACAGGAAAGCCATAACTTCCTTTTCAACTGCAGAAAACTTTTCTTCCCAGATACTTCTGTTCTATAAGCAGTCTTCATGGGAAAGATAGGGTTTTCTCAGTGTGGATTTGTTTGGCTCACTTCCACTGTCAATAAGAGGTAACACAGGAATCCCAGAAAATTATGATATGCAAGCCAGGCTTTCATAATTTTAAAACAAGCCTAATCATCCCTGGTCCTGGCTGCCCTGTGTTTAGTTCAATATTTTGTATGTGAAAGCTAATACTACTTCACCAAGCAGAAGCTTTTTAAGGTACAGGGAAAACGTGGAAAAGCAGCTTACCTTTGCCCAGGGGTCACATGATTCTCAACTGGAACAGAGGAAGCTGTGAAGACTTTTGTCTCAGAAAGCTGAAAGAGAGAGAGGAAAAAAAAGGGTATTTTAATCATACACATGCTCACACTTAATGGCTATAACATCTGCAGAAATTCTACCTTGGTCATGTATTTCCAAGATAAAAGTGAAGCATTGCTACCAGCTGAGCCACAGCTCTGCTTAAAAAGACAAAACCACTTACTCAAACTTCAGCAAAGTATTCTCCACAGAAATAAGTACCGATTTAATTAAAGCATAAGTAAGCTTGACCAACTGAGCACACACAACACTCCATTAATGTAACTACATCAGTCTGAGCAATAGTTTAACTGAAAAATATACCAGCAGAAAGTGATTGGCTGACAGCTGGTGTATCGTAACTATAAAAACACCTTGTGCAAACATAACACAGGACTCCACAGAGCAGCTCTGATAAAACTTGTTGCAGAAATCTAACGCAAAGCCCAGCTCTCTCTCCTTGTTTTAAATTTCAGCTCACAGCTGTCTTACATTTCAGCTCACTGTACCAGCAGAGAGAGGTCTGCACCCAGGTACGTACAATGAACTAGCACTCACGGTTCCTCCTCACCATTTCTGCTGCTAGGGGCAGCAGTAACATCTTAAACTGATCACTCTGCAAGTATGAGTTTGAAAACATTAATGACAGGAGAATCATTTAATTGCTAATACCAGCACAACCAGTCAGACCATCTCCACCATGTTGTTACAATGAAGACAGATACTCACACAGGTTGCTGAGGAGGAGCTGTTTGGTTGGGGTTTTCTGGGGTAAGGGAGTGATTTTGGTTCACAGGCGAGTTGATTGATTACTGGTTTGAGGGGGGGATAGTAGCTTTAAAAAAACACACAAACCAAACCCAACAAAATTCTAAAAAATAATAGTTAACTAGCTATGACTTTGTATGATTAATTAATTTCTATTGACAAAAATACTTGCAAATCAGAACAGGTCTTAAGCCAGTACAGTTTAGGTATAACAAGATAAAGATATGTACGTCTAATGGTTATAATAACAATTAAAACTACACAAACACACTTTGGTTTTGCACCTAAATACTGCGGTGTAGCTTTGTATTTAGACTAAAGAATAACTGACCTATTCAAACAGTCACAAAGAATCCCTTTAGAATGTGACATTTGAATACAGCTCTTCCAGGAAACTATGCAATTTTAATCGCATACATTGCTAGCAGCCCAGTTTAAAGGACATCATGGACATGAGCCAATTTCATCTACCAATTTCATGGGCAGCTGTACTGAAACCACTGTATCACTGAATATGGTCTCCTGATTATTATCCTCCTATGAAACTTCTGATTTAAGCAAGGTGCAAGAGGACCGACTGACTGGGAGCAATCACTTACCACTCACCACTTGGAGGAGATCAAATGTTTTATGTACTCTACTAGCACCAACTTACATGTAACACTGTCATGAAAAAATGAGTTCCATCACAGTTCCTCTGTCCACTTCCTTACCTTCCCTTGTTGCCAATACACTTTTAATTCCATCTTTTTGTAACAAAACTCAGTCCTGTGCATAATGATACAACTTTATGTACTGGCATAAAGAAAAAAGATTCAGCACATGCATATTTCCAATTAAAAAGGTTGCTTCTCTATTAAGCCCTTTCTCCACTATACATATTACATCAGAACAATGTGCACTGTATGTTTTGTGGTGTTATGAGACTCCTGCATTACATGGCACAAAGAGGTCAGCTAATGGCACAAGCAGCAGCCTACAGTCCACAATTCCTTGATTAAATATTAAATTCTTGGTATTGTCACCCGTTTCTTACACTCACATAACACAGGATAAGATTAACTGTAGACAAAACAGCAATGAATCCTGAAAACTAAGCAAATCAAGGAGTCTGCATAAGTTTCTGACAATGCAAAACCATGACTGACATATGAGTGAAGAAATATTCTCAAGTGAACCAGCATGTAAAACAACATTCTCCAGCTACCAGCTTAGCTATTGAAGTTTACACTACATGCTATGTTAAACTCCATGCCATAAACTCAAATCAAACACCTATTTCAGAAGTCTGCTGGGATTACAGTGTTTGTCAAAACACATACTTTGTGATGCAGCAGCTGAGAAGTTCTATTGCACAGATGTATTTAGTATTTCTTCAAGGTGGTATGACTGGCTCCTAACAAAAACATTTGCCTTCAGCCACTTTCCACCTATTTGTATGTATCCTATTTCTCCTCTTCTGACAGTTTCTGTAGTTGAATTTTATTTTCTTTAGCCAGAAGAAAATGATCACTATTTTAATAGGAAAACCCAGAGCCACCTCAGTACCTCAAAATTTGTCTGGTCCTTCATTGTCTATGCCCTGAACATACTTTTAACAAAGTACAACCTCCTATTTTCTCTGCATCTAGTTTTCACTCTATTTAAGAGCATGATGACAACCTACTATACTTGCTCAGTGCTCACTACCAAAGAAACACCAGACAGGATTATCAGATCATGAAAATCTGATCCTTCTCAGGTCACTCCACACTGAATTTCACTCTACTGCTAGTAACTTGTACCTGATCAGAGAACATCACATTTAAACAAAAACATTCTTCACAAAAACACCTGGTCTTCATCTGCAGGCAGCAAACACATCAGCTTCTTTGGTGGTTTTAATCATCAGTCATGCTGCTGGAACTCTTTGTTTATTATACATTTAAATGTGAGGCTCCATTTTCCAGCCACAGGTTCAAATTATGCCTTTGCCAGCTAGACTAAAACCAGAGCCTATTATATGGTAATGAAGTAATCTTTCCAGATCCAGCACACTAAAAATGTCATTCTCGCACAGCAACTTTTCTATCAGTAAATAATTTTCAGCTATTTTCCACAACTTTTGTTTTGTAAAAGCAATGAATAATTGGATACAGCGCTTGAAAATCAAGTTCAGGAGAGTCCACATAAAGTAATATACAGCAAGAATGATTAAGAGACAGGGAAGAGTGCCTGCAGGCAATAAGACTAAAATAGCTTTTTTTCTACCACAGCATCAACCCTTTAGGAGATCATGCTGAGCAGTTCCTTTTTCATCATCCATTACAATCCTGAAAATTATTCAGTTGCTGTTTTCCTGAAAAGAGCCCTGTGTTCTGGAGATGTGCCTTTATTCCTGTAAAACAAATGAGCACTTGGCTATATTAAAATATTTTCCATTTGAACAGGTCAAGCCTAGTAGAGGTCCAGATTTCTTTCTGTGACTAGCTTCTTTAAAATGCCATTCCAATAATTTTTTTTTCATTTCCCACACATTTTATTCATCGGTTATTCTATTTTTATTTCCAAATAATTGATAAAAACAATAGATGGCATCTGGCCTGGTACTGGATTCCTTTACAGGCCTCCTAGAAACGCCCATATTCAGTAAAGGGTCCTCCTGCAAAAGACCTGCTGAAATTTGCAAGGCAGATTTTAATCCACTTCGTATCTTTTGTGATAGCACATAATTATTTTTAGAACAAAAGATGGAAATCAAATCTCTTAAAAGGGCATATTCTGCCCTCACGGTCAACTTCTTATTTACTTCAAAATCAAAATCAGGTTTATCTGAAGGGCACTTATATCCCACAAAACTACAACGAATGACACAAACCGTATTCTTACATTTCTGTTTTTTTAAATCAGATGACTGAATTTTTCCTTTCTCTTCTCCCAGGCATGCTTTGGCCCTATTTTTCTGCAGCTCACCATTTCATACACTCTTTCTGAACATCTGCATATGAACAACTCTCTCCTAGGTTACAAGAATTTTGCCAGTGCTTTAAAACTAATAAAAGTTAACAACAAGCTAGAGGTTTCATCTGGTGCTCTTCCAAGATTCATGTGCAAATTACTCAGCTTGAATAATTAATTAAAATAAATTCTATCCCTCATCAGCCTTACTCAACATCCCTCCCGTACTACCAATGTTGTATTGCACCATCAAATAAGGTGAGAAATGAGGTCAGCAATTTTCACTGTCCTTATCCTACCTCTAGCATATATCAGAGAGACACAGAACAGATTTAAAAGAGATGCCAGTTTTGTGTGCCAGCAACTAATACAGTAAGACAGGGAACATAAGAGTTATATTTTCTTGAAAGACACAGTCCCCCTCTCATTAGATAAGGATGGAATTTTTATATCTGTTATACAACACTAACACATTTCTTGTGATAGGAGGGACATGCCACCCTAGAGGAGGAGGCAAAAGGGATGACTTCACAGACAATCTTACTCTTCTGAAAATAATTTTTAATTAATGGAAAATCCTACAAAAGATTTAAAATCTCTGAAAAGCTACATTTTCCTTTCCATATTTCTCTTTATCTCATTTGTTTTCTGAACTACTTAAGCTTTGATACAAGAACCAAAATCTTAACATCACAAATGCAGTTTTCACACATAATGATCACAAAGGCCAAATGTTCCGCAGACATGAGGACATCCCTTGCCTGTTAAAGGAGAATCAACGTTGTTGTGGCACTTCAGACAATATACCACGATTAGGTGCTAACTTCAGCATACTACTATGTCATTTTAGTATCATAAACAAAGTGGACTAAGTGGAATGATTATTTAGATTTTAAATAAAAGGCATAAAAAGAGAAGTCTCAAGTTGATAACAAGTTCCAGAACTTAATTACATAAGTCTTGTGATAATATGGCTTTAAATTCCAACGTAACAGTAAGCGGAAATATGCAGCTAATGCCCATTAGCAGAGAACTATAATTCACAAATATTTAACTACATTAAGTTTTATTATATGTGTATTGTCGACCTAGCAAAATAAATTAGTATTTCTTGATCCAATATTATTTTAAAAAATGACCTCAGCTAAATAGATATATTTTAAGCAAGAATTACAGCAAGAAACACAGTTAAGAGATTTCATTGCATGCATACACTAAAGCATTACTTCCAACATTTAGTTTTTGAAGGCAACATAAAAAAATCTGAAAACTGTAAATAACTGGTCTATCCAATGAAGTATACTTACGTCTTCATTCCAGTCTTCTGCTGTCCATTCTTCTAAAGAGTTTTTCCATGCTCCTGTTGTAATTTAGGGAAGGAAAGAAAACAATTCTAAGATAAAAGCACAAAACCATATTTTGATTCTTCTGCTTTAAAGCAAACCTGTTGTCATTACTAATGGAACACAGAGTGAGGAGATGGTGGCTAGAAACATGGGAAACTCTAGAAAACTGGTCTGCAGATGTAAAATTTGGTGAGATTGGGGTTTTTATCCCTTTAATTTCTAATTTTGGGAATTTCTTATCCACTATGTTACCAGACAATCTGCAAGAATACATGTCTGCAAACAGTAACTAATCCCAAGCACTGGAACAACTTCCTTCTTCCATGTCCCCAATGACAGTGAGAAGTTATTCAGCCCTCCCAAGGGATAACCCAGTTTCATGCTCAAATTCATACAGAGCCTAAATAAAACACAACCGCAACACCTGCTCTGACACACATAATCCCACTTTCAACATACTCAAATTCAAGACCCAATCTAAGCCTTTAGAGACACCTTTCCAACCTGTTAACTCTGTCCTCAGGGCAGAACAGCTCCAATCCCTTTCCTGGATATGGTAATGTTGTTTTAAAACATATATAACTCATATAATGGCAGCAGAAGAGTCAATAAGTTTCCACTGTAGCTGCAAAACACTCCTGTCTGTAACTTGTGGAGAAGTTTATTTGGCAAACAGTGGAGAACAGGACACAGTCCACAGTATGCATCAATGGGAAAACTACGGGGAACAATCCTACACATACAAAAACCTGATCCCTTCCACAGGAAGCAGCAGGCAGAGACATGCAAGAGCAATAAATAGAAGGCCTTAACCACCAACTTAAGTACAGGGAAGCTTAACCCAGCAATCACTGGAGTTGACATTTAAACTATATAACTACAAGCAAAGAAAGCACCAGCAATGAAGTTCCTGCTGCCACCACCTTTGATCATGTATAAAAGCGAAAGAAGTACTGCTTTAATCATTTCCTTTTGCTTAATGAGGAACCCTCTGAGGCACATTCATCCAGAAACAAGCCCCTTGAAGACAGCATCACATTCAATTCATACTAATGTCATCACTACATGAGTGTGCTCTTTTGTACGCTCTTAAGAAGCAGCATCCTCGGCAGCGGAGGGTCAAAAGGTACTAATCCAGTAAGGTAAAAAGGCCTACCACAGAGATATACACACAGTGCAGAAAAGAGAGATTTATAACTTGGAATGTGAAATTATTTGGCAGGTCCTGAACACAGTAACATCCACACTGTGTTGGATCTGTGGAGCAATACAGAGTTGCCTGAAACATCTTGTGCTCACATCATATTCAACAGTCCCTAATCAGAAGGCTTCTACATGCTGCAAAGCATCAAGCCACTCAAAAAAAAAGTAATAATCCTACCTGAGCACAGCAGAATTACACAATGCCTGAAATTTCTATTCCACATACATCCACAGAAACAGCCCAACGACAAGCAGTTATCGGAGAAGCAGATGATACTGTTCCCCTTCTCCTGCCCAGCATAGGATCCTTTCCGCTGCTATTTCCCCTTTAAAGAAATACATTTCAGTTCTTGTCTCACTGTTTCTCCCTTCACTCAGAGAAAGACCTGCCTCCATATAAGACAAACCTCATGTCCATACCAGAACTCAACAACAGAGCTCAGAATCTGCAAAAACCAATAAAGACCCGTAAACATTCCCCACCACCTTCAAGAGATTGAACCACAAGGAGTTCGAGTCTGGAGTAACATCTGGGACATTTTCCTAGCATTCAGTTTAAACATTTTTTTGCTGCTACTATTTATGACTGTGGTTCTGTGCATTTACTCTTTTATAAACACCGAACACAAACCTTCACGCTTTTATTAATCTACTCAAGCTGCTAAACTTGTTACTATCACTTAACACACTGCCTTCTGAACTCAGTCCTTCCAGCCTCAGTTGCTCTCCTCTGCATAAATCCAGTTGACTCCTCTTATCAAGGGGATTCTAAGTTTGATCCAGACATAAACATCAATTTCCTCTTAGCCCCTCAACTACATCAGCATTACTGCAAGTCCATGTATCCTGTTCCTTCCTGAGCCTTTACTCCCTGCCTTGCACAGCATCACAATTTAAAGAGCTCTCTACATATGACTGAAATTATGCTTTGTGTTTTCAAGGATCCTTGTCTTGTCAACTAAAGTCTAAATGGCTATCTATGACTCTTTACTGCTTCGTTTTCTAACAAGCTCAGTTTTAGAAAGTTAAGCCAATAAAAAGCATGCCTTATGTTTTCCATAAGTCTTCTGCTATTTTCTTCCAATTCCTCACCTCCTGTCACACTATGGATAATCAGCCACAGATACCAGCCCCTAAATAATTTTATTTTGGCCTATCCTAACCTCATGTACTAATCCTTTCCTCTTGGAAAACATTCATGTTCTACAATAACCTAAGGTTTCCTAAAATGTTCCTTCTGACTTTTAAAGCAGTCTTTAAATAAAGCAGTAACCTTCCAAGCTTTGCAACTCCCTTCATCTGCCTTGACAGTTACGCTATAATTCATCTTTTCTTTCTTGTCGTTCCTCAGTTTCAGAGTAATTTAAGGCTGCTCGTAACCAAGATAATAAAGGATGTTTTTCTGTGACATTTATGAAACTCTAACAAAGTGGAGGTGTATCACCAGAACACAATACTGGTTCTGTAGCATACTTTGAGAAATGACCACCTCCAACATAATTTACATATAAAAACTACTGTAATTTGTCAACTGAAGTTTGTGCACAAGTACAATTCTGAATGCATACCTCCAATCTGTATAGATATTTACAGCTTTGCCTTTGGCCAATTCCAAAGCATGGGTCAGAGCAACTATCTCTGCCTTTTATGCAGAGATATTCATGGGTAAAGGTCCTAACTCTGTTGTCTTGACTAGTGATAATGGCATATCCAGCATGTCTTTTACTGTTAAGGACAAAACTGTTTCCATCCATGAACCAATCATCAGCACATCCCATAGGGCTATCCTTCAGGTCCAGATGGCTCGAGAATGTCACCTCAGTAGTTTCCAGTCATTATGCACTTGCTCCCAGCTTTCCCTTATCAGTGAATGTCTGCAAATGAGCTTCTTCCTTATCAACACCTAGGGTCTTAAAGGCCTTTACTAGCAAACAGTGTGAATTCTAGTGGGCTAAGCCCTTCTCTAAATTCTTTCTAACCTCTCCCCTACAGCATCTGTCATTTTGAGATCCACCCAGACAATAATCAGAAGACTGTACTTGTATATATTGGCCAAGGTTGTGTATGTTTAAGAACCACTTGTATCTCTATAGCAATAGATGAGACAATTACAGATAGCAAGAATCATTCTAATTTTTGCATTTGTAATTTGGTTAAGATTGTCAGATGTGACTTTACTTACTTAACACCAGTCATATCCTACCAGTTGATAAAATCTAATTGCACTATGTTACACAAGTTATTGCCTCTACATACTGGAATGAATCTTACATTGGTGAAACAATTAATGAAACATCAGGATTTGATCAAAATNATCAGCACATCCCATAGGGCTATCCTTCAGGTCCAGATGGCTCGAGAATGTCACCTCAGTAGTTTCCAGTCATTATGCACTTGCTCCCAGCTTTCCCTTATCAGTGAATGTCTGCAAATGAGCTTCTTCCTTATCAACACCTAGGGTCTTAAAGGCCTTTACTAGCAAACAGTGTGAATTCTAGTGGGCTAAGCCCTTCTCTAAATTCTTTCTAACCTCTCCCCTACAGCATCTGTCATTTTGAGATCCACCCAGACAATAATCAGAAGACTGTACTTGTATATATTGGCCAAGGTTGTGTATGTTTAAGAACCACTTGTATCTCTATAGCAATAGATGAGACAATTACAGATAGCAAGAATCATTCTAATTTTTGCATTTGTAATTTGGTTAAGATTGTCAGATGTGACTTTACTTACTTAACACCAGTCATATCCTACCAGTTGATAAAATCTAATTGCACTATGTTACACAAGTTATTGCCTCTACATACTGGAATGAATCTTACATTGGTGAAACAATTAATGAAACATCAGGATTTGATCAAAATCTTGGACGAGGTCCAAGAAAATGGGAGAAAGACCCTGCTAACAGTCCACCATGACACATAGGAAATAAACATGGTCTTGAAAAGGGTAAGAGAAGATGTGAACCATCATTGGTGGGACATGCTACTTCGATGGTCCCCTACTGTGAATGGCATTATCTAAATAAGTTTTGTCACCCCATTATTACCCTTTTGAAGTTAGTTTTAGTTAGTTTTGTTTTCTCCACTGTATTGTTTGTTTGGATTGGAGAATGCTATGACTAATAATTTTGACTTCTATGTCTAGGGCCCATGAGAATGTTTTGAAAAGTAATTTTCCAGCAAAATACTATCCAGTCCCCCTTCAAAAGATGGATCATGTATGAGGCAAACGAATTTGCCTGAGTTTAAAAGACAGAGGGGAATTGATAAAAAGGCATATGATATAGGGTAGAAGTAAGAAAGAACTTAGAGAAAGGCTTAGCTCACTAGAATTCACACTGTTTGCTAGTAAATGCCTTGAAGACCCTCGGTGTTGATAAGGAAGGAGCTCATCTGCAGACATTCACCGATAGGGGAAAGCTGGAGTGTGAGCAACAGCAGAAAGTCAACTGCATCCTCCTCTGCGGCTCTGAAGCTCAACAGCCTGTGCAAAGATTGAGTTCAGGGGCACTGAGACCCTCTGAGACCCTTGACCATGACCACCAGGAGATACTGCACCTGCACCAATATAGGAGAAGTTTCTCAAATCTAATTATAATAGGAAGTGGGGAAAGGCAATGTATAAGTAATTGGCTTTTATGAATAAACAGGTCTTTACAACTATCTGCTTGTTAGATCATACAGTGTGTGAGTTAGGAGGATTAACCCTCGCACACGCTGGCGTATAAACACATACCTACTGCATAACCCTTAACTGAGTTAAAGAGTTTGATTCCACAAAACATCAGGATTTCCTGCTGCCTTGTACAAAAAAAGGTAAGAAATTGAACACTGAATGCTTGTGAAAAAATACCAATCATGCTGCTCAACTTTACCCCCTTTTGGATGAGTACTGGTCATTTTGTTTCCTTCCACATACCCTTTTTCTTGGTCTTTTAGTTGTACTTTAATTCTAGAAAATCAAGATGCAGGAAAACTGATGCTGAATTATCTGGAATACAATTACACTTAAATGTTACGAACCACTGAAGAGTCATCCATTCCTCTCTTTTTATTTCAACCAACAAAACTAGAATTTCCCTGTATAGAACGAGACGGCTTTTCCATCAGATTACACAATGGTGCACCTACAAACACCTTTCCTTCAGGCTTTCAGAGCCAGTATGGGCATAACTGCATTTTGGAAGCTAATGGTGTATTTTCTCCTAATCAAAAATGTTGACCCTTTCCCAGCATTGGCATAAGTGGAAGTAGTTCAGAAGTACTCAGAACTCCACAGAGAGTTTTTATTTGTGTAACTTCTTCAGCAAACATTTTGAAAAGCAAAGCTAGTTTTGTTTCTCCAGGTAGTTGTCCAGTTATCTACTTTTTGATGCAACTGCAGATAAAAGACAGTAATTTTTCAAGTAGCTAGTGTGAGCTGATTTTGTTTTCTTTCTTTTTAGATGAAAGAAGAAATGGGACTGAGTCATGAAGAAGGAAGGGAGGAATTTTCATGCTGCACACCCTTTGCATATGCTCTTATCTGAGCTAGCTTTTATCTTATCACTAGATCACTGTGGGCTTTATGGACTTCCACGGCCATGAACATTCACTTCTTCAGTAACTCCATATTGGTAACTTATTTATTACTGTAATGGTTTGATTTTTGGACTCTCTCTGAATAGCCAGGTTGTGGCTGAGGAGGAACTACATCTCCCAGAATTCTATGCAATTTTCTATGTAAATCAGGGTGTGCTGGGGGGTCGGACGCTCCTCTTCCGGCTCCCTCTCATCTTCCGGCTCTCTCTGCTGTCTCCTGTTGTGTGAGTGGAAGGTCTGTTCTCGTGCTGTGTTCGGTTTGTCTTGTGTGTGTGGGAGTCGGGCCCGGTGAAGCCTTGTGGACTCCAGAGCGGCATGGAATGCCGAGTGAAATTTTGCTGTCTGGAAGGAGAGTAATGATTTATTTTCTCTTGTTAGCTTATATTGATCTGTTTCTGGATTCTTAATTTCCCTTCGTGGCAGGTGTTATTTTTTTTCTTGGGGGTCTCTGGAATATGTGTAGATGGTATTTTAGTTGCAGATTAGTGTTAATAGAGGAGTATATAATCTTACAGCCTGTGGTATGCTTGTTTTCAGTATTTTCAGCTTTCTTTCCTCCTACCTTTTCTCCCTTGGGCTTGTACAGGGGGGTGAGGGGTGGAAGGAAGGGAGGCTGCGGACACTGTGAGGGTTTTGGTAGGATTTTTGCCAAAACCTTCACAGTAATTTTTTGGAGAATGCGGGCACCAAAAATTACTGTGAAGGGTTCGTTGCCCACATTCTCCACCAAAATTACTGTGAAGGGTTCGTTGCCCGCATTCTCCACCAAAATTACTGTGAAGGGTTCGTTGCCCGCATTCTCCACCAAAATTACTGTGAAGGGTTCGTTGCCCGCATTCTCCACCAAAATTACTGTGAAGGGTTCGTTGCCCGCATTCTCCACCAAAATTACTGTGAAGGGTTCGTTGCCCGCATTCTCCACCAAAATTACTGTGAAGGGTTCGTTGCCCGCATTCTCCACCAAAATTACTGTGAAGGGTTTGTTGCCCGCATTCTCCACCAAAATTACTGTGAAGGGTTCGTTGCCCGCATTCTCCACCAAAATTACTGTGAAGGGTTCGGCAAAAATCCTACCAAAACCCTCACAGTGTCCACAGCCCCCCTTCCTTCCACCCCTCACCCCCCTGTACAAGCCCAAGGGAGAAAAGGTAGGAGGAAAGAAAGCTGAAAATACTGAAAACAAGCATACCACAGGCTGTAAGATTATATACTCCTCTATTAACACTAATCTGCAACTAAAATACCATCTACACATATTCCAGAGACCCCCAAGAAAAAAAATAACACCTGCCACGAAGGGAAATTAAGAATCCAGAAACAGATCAATATAAGCTAACAAGAAAAAATAAATCATTACTCTCCTTCCAGACAGCAAAATTTCACTCGGCATTCCATGCCGCTCTGGAGTCCACAAGGCTTCACCGGGCCCGACTCCCACACACACAAGACAAACCGAACACAGCACGAGAACAGACCTTCCACCCACACAACAGAAGACAGCAGAGAGAGCCGGAAGATGAGAGGGAGCCGGAAGAAGAGCGTCCGACCCCCCAGCACACCCTGATTTACATAGAAAATTGCATAGAATTCTGGGAGATGTAGTTCCTCCTCAGCCACAACCTGGCTATTCAGAGAGAGTCCAAAAATCAAACCATTACAATTACCAGGACCAATGATTAGTAACTAACATGGCTAGTATTTGTGACTGACAAGCTACATGAACAGCTCAACTCTGTAAAACCTGCTTCCAGTTCCATATCTCGTCCTTCCCAAAAAACTGCTTCTATCTTCCTTCCCACCACTCTTCTGCTTTAAAATTAATACCTCAGCTGCAGCCCCCTCTATTAACCCTCAAGATGCTTTCCATCACAAGGCTGGAAATGCTTCCTACTTGGACAAAACTAAGCGATTCAATTTTAAAGCCTGCTTTTTTTAAAGACATTTTTTCTTCTTGATTCAGGGACTAAATTTTTTTACTTTCATAACAGTTTATCTGAAGAAGAAAAACAGTAAAATGATACTTCCTAGACAGGTACATTTTTGTTTTGTCAGTTATGGTGCCTTTTCCATTTGCTCTCGAAGTAAATTAAGATTAGCAGCAAAAATTAGCACCCAAAGAGAACATTTATACCTATTTCCATCAGACAAGTGTTTTTGCAGGAACTCCCCATACTACCACTCATTCATAGCCCTAAGAACCATTAATCTAATGAGGCCAGGCAAAACTCCCAGATGTCTTCTTCCACTTTCTTCTCCATACCATGCTCTCCAGAATCTGCAGAGATGTTTTAGACTGCAATACTTAAGATCAGTGCAGTTCTTGGCAACACATGCAAAGCCTAACCACAAAAATACTCCTGGCATCCAAAAAGAAGTTCCACATGTCAACTAAGACACACAGAACCTCCACCAACCTACCATCTCAGCAGCAAACCCCTCACATAGGCACATTTGTACGCTTACAGGGATCTGTTCAGTCACACCAAGCTACTGATGTTCCTAGGCAGGAGTCTCCTATTACTCAAAACTGAGGAGATGCCTCCAGGAAGGAAGAGACACAACAGGGGTGGCACATGAAGGCTACCCAGAGATAGCTGGGAAGGTCACAAAACATTTGAGCTTACTTGGGAAGTGGAGCACAAGTCACAAGTTGTTCATAAGCCACAGCCTTACAGTTGCAGTAATAATAAATAGTCAATGAATCTTCTACCTCTGGTCCAGCCTCCTCATGTCTTTCTTACATGTTTCTTTCTTAGGTTAGTGTTTCTGCAATACTTGTAACAACATTCCCTGCCCTCTGCCACCATATAGGAAGCAACAGTATCAATATTCCCAAGGGAATTTTCAAATCATTAGTTGTCCTAACTCATCTGATAAACCTATTTGAAAAACTAACATGAAAGTAAAAGGTGCATTTGTTTGTATTATAGCATCAAGTAATTTCAAAACTAATTCCTTGAAAAGATGCCACATTTGGCAAAAGAGCTGCCTTTCAATAACCATATTAATATACTCAGTGCCTCTTCCCCACACTGATGTATAAGCCACTCAAAGTGACTTGACCGCTGCTTAGTAGGCCCTCCTTAACTCTGAGCCTGTTACTGTCTTCTCCGATTAAGTGAAAAATGGTTAGTGTGATGTGTAGAAAGCTGCATTTCAAGCTGCTCACAGCAGAGCCCAGTGCACCACACCCCAGCCTTAAGAATCAGTGTTTTCCTTTCACATTTGACTCAAGGGTTGATGAAGAAATCACCCCAGTAGACTTCAGCAATGAAGAAGAGTTACCCTTTGGCAGAGTTACAAAAAAATCTGTCCCATTACAAAGTGGTTCCCAAGTGTGGACAGTAACATACATGAACTTCTCCATCCTGACACTGGTCTTCCTTTGTCTTCATCTCTTGTCACAGAATATGGGAAGCAGCAAAGTAAGCTGTTTTCAGTCACAGACAAGCAGGTCACATTGTTCATTTCTGAATCACCATGAGACCACTGTGAAGTGGTTCTTTTCCAAATTACGTCTGCCTCTAGCTTTTAGTTGAGAGTGTGTACTTCACATTTGAAACTTCATACAGAAAAACACAGTTGCCTCTGTCTTCAGAGAGGCAGACTACTCTTCTGGATTCCTTCAAGTGCCTACTTGTGCTTTAGTTCTAATAGTTCTTCTCTCCAAAGGTGACATATCTTGGAACTCTCCTTCATCCCAGAGACTCACAACATTACTGCATTTTAAAGGAACGGCTTCCAAAGCCATTCCAGCATCACCGAGAGGATTCATACTTGTAAACAGTTTTTCTTACTCTGCTTAATAGATTCACATCCTACTGCCCAATGCCTGTGAACCAATGACCTTTAGTAGGACTTAAACTCTTTTACTACATTAGGTGGGCCCTTAAGCAGTATTTAAGATATCTAAACAGTTCTTCATGTACAAGGCTTTTTTACTAACTCTTCAAATCCCTTTGTCTATTATGAGAACAAAAAAACTGCAGATTGTCTCCCCTTCATTCTAGTCATTGAGCCACTCAGCCTAGAGCATGTGCTCTGCTCATTAGTAGCAGTCAAGCTATAATACTGAGCTAATATCTGTGTTGTGTGAGATGTACTCACATTTTCAGAAGTTAACTGAACACTAAAAGAATAGTTACTTCAACTGCAGTTTGCTATAGTCTTCATTCCAATCCTTCCACTCCTTGAGGCATCTTACCAGTTCCATCATCTGCATCATTCTGACCAGTCTCCCAAATCTCTGATTTTGTCCCAAAGCCATCTGTGGCAGAAGACTCCTTATAGTCTGCAGGGTTAAATGTCCTAGAGTTTTAAAAGTTAAGAAATGGAACAGAACACATGGGTCATTCAGTGAACACAAGCATCATAGTTTTTAGCTGAAGCTGTATTAGCTTTAACATCTAAGAAGAAAAGGGAGGAAAAAAAAAAGTGAGACTGAAAAAAAAAAAAAAANAAAAAAAAAAAAATTGCCCTAGAGAAACAGAGAAACTGAACCAAAACAGTAATTCCTGAAAATGCAGTTAACAGCATTCCTCGTCCTCCCAGTCTTACAAAGCATTTGTTTATAAGCACAATAACAAGCCCTTCTCAGCTGACAGTTTCTCAGCAGGTGGCTGACTAGTGAGAAATACGTATCATGGTCTTTCAGAGCACCAGACCCGGGTAGGACAGGAGTTGGAACATCAGTAAGATTTGTAAATGCGCTCCTGACACCAATGCCAAAACACACTGGTGCAGCTAAAAGGTGAAAAAGGATTACTGAAGAAAAACCTCTTTCCTGTTTATCATCTAGAATTATAAACAAGAAGGATTATTAAAGAAGTAGAATGAGCCTTCTGTTCATCTTGACATCACTGATATTACATGAAATGTCATCAAAGACAAACACTGAGTGAAAACAGTAGAGGCTAAACCTATAATAACTTAGTCCAACAAAAGTGAGTGCAAATCTTAGAGTTGCTGAGTAACTTCTGATTCTGTTTTAGGGTCCATATATGTCGAGACAGATAAAGCATAAACCCTCAAAAATGGGAGAAAGTTAGTAATTGCTAGTCTTTCTGGTTTTATACAGAACTTGCATGTTCTACTTTCTACCAAAACAGATCTATTTTTATATTGAACTAGGGCTATACGCACCATGCAACCTTCAGCCTCCTAGGCATTACGTGGATGCTACTGATAGGTACAAACAGGCTCTCCAAGTCTGACACATCAGCATTGAGAGAACTTACATTAAGTTTACGTAGTTGTGTCTAGTTAGAAATACTGGTTTAAGACAAAAATAATCTATTCATTGTCTAACAGACCTGTGAATTTTTGCATCCATGTTCATTCATCAAACATACAGCAATATTAATACATATACTGGCAATACGAATATTGTCTATTAATATTGCTACCAAGTTTGATCCTTGCCAAAATCTGTGCTCTGCATGTTTCTTACCCCATGCCTTGGGCTGAAAACCTCCCCGCTCCTCTCCCTCTGCCACGTCCATACCCTAGGAGAGAAAACACCATTTAACAGCAACAGCAGAGGAGCCACCAATTGCTAGCCTGTCACATTACAAAATACCTTGGCTGAAGAAGAAAACTACCATAGTTAAAATTGAGTATTCTTTACTTCTCAAATATCCTCACAGGAGAACTTGTTCCCCTAACACATGGAAGTAAGCCACAGTTCACCTAAGGCTACATGTTTCAGTATGACTTGCAATTCTTTGCTCACTTTTCTACAACTAGGAAAGTAGCCTCAAATGCCAAGGAAAGGACTCACCTACAAACCCATCCCACATGAGACTGTTATTGCCAAATCACTAGAAGTTGTTCATTATTTTGTCTCTACTTTCTCACTCTTGCCTAAGTTGGTGCAGAATCTCAGCCTCCCTCACATCCTGATCTCCCGATGAATCCCTGCCACTTCTTGACTGTGAAGAGAAAGTTTAAATATTTCAGTTGTCTACTGACTCAGCTCTGTCCACTCCTGCTCTCCTCTGCTTTCACCAACCTGTGACCATATGTTCCTTCTGCTTTCTCCTTAATGACAGTTACTGACATGAAAGTTAACCAATTCAAATTACTTAAACAACTTCCCTGTTATCATCCACAGGAAAATTATTTTCTATTTCAATGACAGCAAATATTTGTTACCTCTGATTTTGGTTACCACCTCAGTTTACAGACTTCTTGATACAGTAAATTGGTTTATTTTCACACACTGTGTAATGCCAAAAAGGCATGAAAAGTTTTGTATTTACATTTGTAAAGCACAAGCTGTTAGAAACTATTCCTTATATGCAGCATTTTTCTGCATAGATTTTCTTTTCTTTTTTAGGATCTCAATATCTGAGGCTTTCCCAGTTTGCTGGGTTTTTTTGAGTGATATCATAAATATTATTTAGTATTACAAGAACAGGAGGATGTCAAGAGCTGCAGACTGAGAACAAAGCACTGTTTATTTTAATGCCATAATTATGTGGTAAATGGAAGTCACCAAGCAACAGCAAGTTCACCAGAGCACAGAAGTTTTAGGATTATAACACCAAAACAGTGGTTGTCCAAATATTAGAACTACCCATGATGGTCTGTTTGAATGTGGATCAAAATTTCCCCTTATTTTCAGGCATCCACTGAAACTGAGTAAAAGCAATACCTCCAGAACACGGTAGAAACAGTTCAGTAAGTTCCTGTTAAGAACTTATATAGAATCATGGAATCACAATGTTCAAAAAGACCTTCAAGGTCATTAATTCCAAACGTACCTGTCCACTACTAAACCATACCCCTGAGCACTTCATCTATCCATCTTTTAAATACCTCCAGGGATAGGGACTCGACCACCTCCCTGGGCAGCTGTTCCAGTGCCAGATAATCCTTTTAGTTAAGAAATTATTCCTGATAACCAATTCTTGGCACAACTTGAGGTCATTTCTGCTCTTCCTGTCAACTGACACTTGGGTGAAGCGACCAGTACTCTCCTTACTCCAACCACCTATCAGGGAATTGCAGACAGTGACAAGACCTGCTGGCCATGCCAAGATGCCATTGGCTTTCTTGGCCACCTGGGTACAATGCTGGCTCATATTCAGCTGGCTGTCAGCTGACACTCCCAGGTTCTTCTCTGCCAAGCAGCTTTCTAGCCACTCTTCCCTAAGCCTGTAGCACTTCCTTTCCTTCCCCTCAACACACATTCATCCCCTTGCCCCAGTTTACTGTCCAAGTTTTAAAAGAATTTCTGAACCTCTAAAATACTTATTAGCTGTATTTTCAAGGTCTTCTTAGAAGCATGAAAAGAGCAGGCTAACTACCATCACACTTAGACGAGAGTTGACTCATATTGTACACAAGAAAACTGCTCAGCAACCATGGAAACCTCCAGAGCAGGGATTCCCATCCCAGCAGCACACACTGTGGTGGGACAAGATGTAAAGCCAAACCTGCTATCTCTACATTCTCCCCTCTTTGCTCTCCTTTCACAACTAGTTGAAGAGACTGAAAGAGGCTAGGAAAGAGGTAACAATGACTGCAACTTGGCAATCACCATCCTCCTCCATTAAACCTACATATGAAGTTCCACTCTCCCTCTGCCATAAACAACAGTGTCCCAGTGTGCCTAGCTGATGGTAACTCTGATTCTGAATCTTAAAATCCCAAATCTAGGAGGCTGATCCATGGCATAACAAGGTCACAGCCCTCAGATGCTCAGAAGTCAATGTATTCCACATGAGCTTTCTACCCAGTAAATAATTCTCTTTAAGAATAGAATCAGCTAAACAAGTTTACTTGAGGACACTGTAGGGGCCATATGTAAAATAAACTTACTTGCTACAGCTATCAGTACAGCATTAAACACCATTTACTAATTATGCACAGAAGAGATATCAACAGCTTTTTGACAAGCACAACTACAAAAGACTGATTGGGGGCCACAATGACAGAAACAGTCAAGCATAAATACTTTGGAGTGAAGCAGCCATTAGGTACAAAAAGATTAGATAGAACAGCTAGTATGAAAGTACAAGAATTTAAAAGAAAAGGTGAAGTCTCTCCAGCCTCTCAAGTGCAAAAGCCTGAAACAATAGCCTAAGCATATTAAATAGAAGGCAAAGTTTTAGCAAGTAAGGCATATATAAGATTACTTACCAGCACAGGTCCAATAAAGTACTGGATAAAAACAACAACAGGAACCTCTAGCAAGATAAGAAATTGCTAGAAAGAAATCACATTGTTTCTGAAGTTGTATGCATGGACTCCGAATACTAAGCAGCAAGGTGATTTTTTATACCATAACACCTTGAAAGTTAATCCTGAACCTGAATTTTAAGTGGATTCTTTTAATTCCAGGAAGCTGTGTCAATGCTTTGTCAAAACTGAAAATAAGCATGATCAACAAAAGCCACAAAAAGCATTCTAATGGAGACAAAAGGGCAATACCAATCCAGTGGGATTACAGAAAGCACTAAAATCAAAGCTAGAAAAGACATTTAAAAGAACTTGTTAAAAATAGGGGGCAGTGAGTACTCACCACTGAAAGAACATCCTAACTTGGATAGCAAATCATGGTCATTAATCATGGTCATTAATTCAAGATGCCAGCGGAAAGGGCTGATTCTCTGACACAACCAGATCACTAATACATACTTAAATTGTCATGCTAAGAAAATTAGCACTCTCAGCTGTGAAAACTAAAACTTGGCTTTAAAACAACAGAAGGCACAGTCTTCTAACACAGAGAAGTCCATCATGAAGCAACCGTGCATAGTCTCAGGTATTTGTGAACTTCTGGTACATTTCAGCAGTGATTAAAAGGTCAGTGAGCAAATGAGGCTCCACGATGTAATTCAGAGCAAGGACCCAGACGCTAAGCATGCAATCCCACAGGAACTCAAACCCATTTATATCCAAACTACTGCAACCAAGGTTTTCCTCACTAGTGATCACAAGCTCTGCTCTCCTTCCTGCACTGTTTTGCACATAATAGTGAATGAGCACAAAACCATCATCACAAAATAAGATTCTCAGTTCACAGCTATCCAAAGTAGTCCCCTGCTTGTTAAACACCAAGAAAACTAGTCACGTTTACACCAGGATAAGCCACCAAAAAAACCTGTTGTCCCCAGCTACCACACTACCTGCCCACTTCTTACTTTGTTGGTTAGTTTTACACTTGGATCAACCTCCTGAAACAGTTCAAATGCACCAAGAGATAGACATGAGCAACTCCCCTCAACAGCAATGTTGGTTTATGCTTTTAACATTAAAAAAATAGCTTTAACACTATTCTAAAGAGATGTGTACATTCAGTTTAGATTGCAACAGTCAATGTTCATAAGAAACCTCCCTTCTCCTGTCATAATTAACAATCAGCAATTCTTCTATCAACTACCCACAAAAAGCAACCAAGACACTTGGCAGTAGCTCATTGGATCTTCTAGTGAGTCTAAAGGAAGAGATGTTCTTGCAGTCAATAAGCATGTTGAGAACAAAAGTAAATGATAGATATGAGGCAAAGAACAAAATTACTGCCCTGCCTCATGTAAATTCTCATAACATCTCCTCACTTCCCTTTTAAACTCAGATCTACAAACAACAGCCTGAAGTATCAAGTCAGCATTGCTTACTCATTTCTGTTTCAGGGAACCAGGACTGGGGAACTATGTCTACAGTTGATTCTGACCAACATTCCTGCTACTATCCCATCTAACATAATTTTTTAAACCATGAACTATTTAAAACATGGTTTTGTTTCCTTTAACACTGCAACATTGTTCAATCGAGTACTGTTGGGCTTTTTTTCCTGTTCTCTGGCACACCTCCCTCTGTTGTTCATGTCAGCTATCCCTGACACAATTCACGTTTTCTCTTTTGGACTGAATTCTAGAGAAGTCAACACTTACACCCTGGCAGGCAAGGAGTTTTGTTTCCACTAAAACCCCATGGGAGTTCAAGACACTTATAAGGACACAATTAAGTCTTTACTCTGGTACCATCCCTGTTCTTATTCAGAATGTTTCTTCCCCAAACACAAATGTGCACACACGAGAAAACTGTAGCAACACAAATGGGGCAGGCCTAGCCCATTAGCTTAATAGGCTGTTTTGTAAAAAATCCAGCTGCCTGAGCTTGCAGACCTAAAACCTCGCAACTGCAAGACAGGTGCTTTATTTCAAAACACAGATTTTCACACTGACAGGTTTAAATTAGATGAAGACACTTTGAGGTTGAGAAAAAAGCCTCAAAATATCTGAACGGAAAAGGAAATACAGACTAGAAGGGCAGGCAACACCCTAGATTTGTGCTTATCTCCCACAACAAAGTCACTGAAAAGCCCTGGCCTCTGCACTGGAAATGCAGAGGCAGCCAGCCTCCCTGCAGATGCCAACATGATGTCTTTAAGCCTTGTCAAGACACAAGGAGGTTAAGTTTGTATTTTAGGTATTCCGCATTATCAAAACAAACACCAAAATTATATTTAATAATTGAAATCACTTTTATCTTACTAGTCATCATAAAGCTAGCAGCACTCTATCACCTATATACTCCATGTGCTCTAGTAATCATTCTTAGAAGGACGTGCAGAAAACTTTTTTACTCTAAAGTTATGTTTAAAAGAAAATACATAACATGTTAAAACTAAATTCTGGTTAATCTCAAAAAAAAAAAAAAAAATTCACGATAGCTTCCTAACTGATACAGAAGTTACTACAGTAAAACTACACGGACTTCAGATTGTGACCTTCAGAAGGTCTGCTCTACACTNAGGAAGAGATGTTCTTGCAGTCAATAAGCATGTTGAGAACAAAAGTAAATGATAGATATGAGGCAAAGAACAAAATTACTGCCCTGCCTCATGTAAATTCTCATAACATCTCCTCACTTCCCTTTTAAACTCAGATCTACAAACAACAGCCTGAAGTATCAAGTCAGCATTGCTTACTCATTTCTGTTTCAGGGAACCAGGACTGGGGAACTATGTCTACAGTTGATTCTGACCAACATTCCTGCTACTATCCCATCTAACATAATTTTTTAAACCATGAACTATTTAAAACATGGTTTTGTTTCCTTTAACACTGCAACATTGTTCAATCGAGTACTGTTGGGCTTTTTTTCCTGTTCTCTGGCACACCTCCCTCTGTTGTTCATGTCAGCTATCCCTGACACAATTCACGTTTTCTCTTTTGGACTGAATTCTAGAGAAGTCAACACTTACACCCTGGCAGGCAAGGAGTTTTGTTTCCACTAAAACCCCATGGGAGTTCAAGACACTTATAAGGACACAATTAAGTCTTTACTCTGGTACCATCCCTGTTCTTATTCAGAATGTTTCTTCCCCAAACACAAATGTGCACACACGAGAAAACTGTAGCAACACAAATGGGGCAGGCCTAGCCCATTAGCTTAATAGGCTGTTTTGTAAAAAATCCAGCTGCCTGAGCTTGCAGACCTAAAACCTCGCAACTGCAAGACAGGTGCTTTATTTCAAAACACAGATTTTCACACTGACAGGTTTAAATTAGATGAAGACACTTTGAGGTTGAGAAAAAAGCCTCAAAATATCTGAACGGAAAAGGAAATACAGACTAGAAGGGCAGGCAACACCCTAGATTTGTGCTTATCTCCCACAACAAAGTCACTGAAAAGCCCTGGCCTCTGCACTGGAAATGCAGAGGCAGCCAGCCTCCCTGCAGATGCCAACATGATGTCTTTAAGCCTTGTCAAGACACAAGGAGGTTAAGTTTGTATTTTAGGTATTCCGCATTATCAAAACAAACACCAAAATTATATTTAATAATTGAAATCACTTTTATCTTACTAGTCATCATAAAGCTAGCAGCACTCTATCACCTATATACTCCATGTGCTCTAGTAATCATTCTTAGAAGGACGTGCAGAAAACTTTTTTACTCTAAAGTTATGTTTAAAAGAAAATACATAACATGTTAAAACTAAATTCTGGTTAATCTCAAAAAAAAAAAAAAAAATTCACGATAGCTTCCTAACTGATACAGAAGTTACTACAGTAAAACTACACGGACTTCAGATTGTGACCTTCAGAAGGTCTGCTCTACACTCCTGTTTTAGAAAACACAACATCCTTACTAGATCTGGCAAAGGAAATCCAAAATACACTGTGCCACCTGTTCTAAGCTTTTAAAATAAGAAAATATTTAGACATACAATTCTAATTACAGAAGCTCAATTTCTTTCAAGGATAGCATACTTACCTAAAATTGCTACAAAAAGAGATAATAAAAAGCTGGACTACAGGTAGATATTCACAAGAAGAGTAAGCAACTTCGCCTTCTCGTACAGCTAGCAAACAAAAAGAAATCCAAGAGGCTCATCGTTATGTGAAGTCTAAAGTTTAAGCATAACACTTTTCTTTCATTTCTATCTCTGTTTTGCTAGAAAAAGAATCTCTGTCAGCATGCACATTTATGGCATGCTCACATTTCTCTGGAAGAGTGAAAAGGAAGAGAATAGAGGAACAGAATTAAAAGGGACAAATCCATTTTCACTTTGCAAACCCAAAGAACTGCTACACTTGACTCCACAACAAATTCTACAACGACTCAAGTCCAACAGTCCATCTAGCTGCTATCCCATTATTAGCTATGATCAAGTAGGTAAGAGTACCAAGAATGAAAACCACAGTGCAGATTCTCTGGACACTCCTGGTCTTCAGCTATTTGTGGCTCAAAATTCCTCAGCTGAAGATAATTTACGTACATCAGAACCCTCAGTCATTTCTCCTCTCCTTGCTGTGTTTCTTCTCAGGCTGAAATTACAAAGTCTGTGTGTAATTTTTCAGCAGCCACAACATCTTACAGGAATGAATTCCTCAGGTAAACTACATGTATGACAAACCACCTCTCTAAGTTAATTCTGAACCTACTGATTTCATTTAATATTCATACTTGTTTAGAGTGACTACTCGACTTCCTCACAGAACTGTCTCTGTAAAAATGTCTACCCTACACCCACTTGGCCCTGTCAGGAAGTCCTATTACACTTGTCCTGCACACCTCATAAATGCAGCGTTCCCAATAACTTTGGAAGCCCTTACTAGCTCTGCCACATCTTTTCCAAAACTGGATGGAGGCTGGTGAGAGCATCAGACCTTAAAACGTGAGAACAGCACAAAACAGCAGTATAAAAAGATTTGTGTGTAGAAAGTTTGTCAATGCATTTGTAACACTGCAGCTGGTTAAAATACAAGTGGGGAAATACTTCTATAGATGACAATCCTAAAGACATAACTACCTTCCGCCATAATTCCTTCACAAGATTCTATTTCAGCCAGTTACAAATCCTGGCAAGTACTTTGCTGCAATTACTATTAATCATCATTATATCCTTTTCTACACCTAAATTAAGCTCATTCCAGAAATCCAGCTCTGAAAAGAAAGACTCATGTGAAGGACACCTTAAAAAAAGAAATTCATTGACTCATTTCCAAGCCAATGCTTACATCTTCAGTTTAGCAAGCAAAGATTGAGGGCAGTGCCATTCCAGCTGGGATGTGTCCTGCAGCACATCCTGTGATGCAGTTTTCCTTTCTGTTAATCAGTCAATAACACATACCTACTTCAAATCCCTGATCCACATACCAGTAACCAGTAGTGTTTACTGAACACCTATCCTATAAAGCAGCAAGGAACATCACACTGTCATTAACAGAGTATCTACTATACAAGGAAGCTACAACCTAGAGCATTAAGGTTGAAATACTCAGTATCAGGTTTTGTTCCACTTCAGAAAAGAGCATATTATCACCCCCAGCATCAAATTCATTCCTGCTACTTTCAGTCCATACAACTTCTTTAAAACTATATTAGGTTATTAAAAATGAAAATTAGGTTGTTCTATAGCAAAGCAGTAACACAACAGCCCAGCAAAACTTCCCCTAGAGAGCAGCCAGTAAGATAACTACAGCCTGAGAAGGCAGCTTAAAATAGATAGTGCATTGCTCAGTTATTAGATGACCCCTAATTTCATAGCCGATGCCTAGATTCCTACACAAGCACTGCATGAAACATTTCTAAAAAAGGGTTCTGTTGTGATTAGCAGCAATCTATTTACTTCCAGCTGAAGTACTTGATGCCATATCTAACTATTCTGTGCAACAGAAAAGGCAGGCTACTGAATTAAATGGCAGGATACTTTTTTAATTACTTCTACTAATGTCCAAAGAAAGAAGACTGTGCACCCCTGAAATAGTAAGAAGTGATTTACACAGCTCTATACAACTCCCTGCACATTTCAAGGGCTTCCATTATAAAATTAAATTAGGTATTTCCTGCCATGGAATACACACATTTGTAATACAATAAACCTGAAGTTGTTCAACGGGTTTATCACAGACAGTTGAGAATACTTCATTAAGATACTTTGCCCACATGATTGTACAGTCTCCACCAGATATAGTTCAGAAGTGCAGTAATACTATGTATGCTATGCCAGAGAACATAAATTGGTTGAAGTTGTTCTTGTTTTTTCAGACATATGTCCGTTTGATCTGATGATTAGGTGCTTTGGCTCGAAACAGAAAATCTTCATCTAAAAGGCTACAGAGCTGACAGAAGCAGTGTATTTTTCATTAGGTTACAAAGCAAAAAACAGACTCCATTTGAAATGAACCTCTAAGTTTAGATAATTTTTTTTAATCCTTTCATAAAATAAATACCAAAATACTTACATTCCACCTAGACCAAACCTTCTCCTACAAAGCTACCTTTTTGCACACAACATTCGACATTGCCTGATTCACATGCACAACCAGGTAATTCTAGCTACCCTCTGGAAGGTACATGTCTTTGTACCTTTCCAGTCCTTCAAGATACAGATCCAAAGACAATGAACTTGAATGTGCCTGTCTCGAGTGCCTGGTTACTGGACATTCCAAAGAGAAAAAAAAAAAGTCGTCTTTTGAAGGCAGATTTTTCCCCAAGACAGACGTTACTTCTTAAGTATGTTAACTCTGCTATGCACTTAATTTAACTTATCTGATATCCAGTTCCCCACACAATCTGCCCTGTACCTCGACCGCTCATTTTCATTCTTCCTGCTTAAGGTAAAAACCAAGCCTGTCTCAACTCCATATTACGAAAATCTGAACTAACCAAACATCACTTGATTGCAAATTGAATCCATTATCAAAATCTTTCCTATCTCATCTACACAACAGGACCAGAGTCGTACCTAAGACTGCAGTATTCTTTCTCCACAATTCTCCTCTTTCCCATGCCAAATTCCTTCTCTCAAAAAAGCCTCTAAGGCAGCTTGTACTTTCTCTGACTGGTACCAAAGACAGAAGGCAAACCTGACAACCTGACCTGCCCCAAAGAAATGGCACAAACACACATCAAATCCCTTCCCATAAGCCCTACAGATGGAATCTTGTACTCTCCTGCTGCCAAGGTACACACTGAGGAGCCCAGAGCACTCCCACTCACAGGAGACTGGCATGAGTTGATGTGGGAAAACAACTCTCCACAGCCAGCGGACACCAGATTGCTAAATGGGAAACTGCCATAAAAGCAATTTGGGTCAACTCGTTTGAACTGTTCTGAGACCAAGACATAACCAGTGGTAAGGGAAGATGATACTCGTAAATTAAAGGTGGCTGAAGTGCTTATGGAATCAAAGAATTACCAACAAATGTTTAAAAAAAAAAAAGGTTTAAAAAAAATGAAGACTTTAACTTCAGGACATGAAATCGGTGCCAGTCCCACATCAATGCCACCATCTCACCTCTCCCACGGCCACGTTTCCCTCTGTCCGAAGGCCTGTCTCCTTGATTGATGTCCACTCCGTTTTCTTCAGCTCTAACTGTGGAGAGAGGACACCTTAAGAGAAATTATAGCAACTCACGCCTGAGACTTCATAACCATCTGCTGAACCTGAACCCCAAAACAAAAGGCAAGACTGTAGAGTGGGAAGATCAACATATCTCAGTCCCCCCTCCTCTCTGAAGGTGTGCCTACAAGCAAGTAACATTTACTTTGCACTGGACAATAATAAAGTAAAATATCTAACAAGAGGTAAATGTCCCTCAGAATTCTGTTTTTTTGAATAATAAGTGCAGTGATTTGCAGCCTATGCTACTAAATTGATTATGGCCTTACCTCTGTAACAAAGCAGGGAATATAGCTGCCTCATCCTATGCTTCCTTAGTAACACTCTGGGGGGCAATAATAAAAAAATAAGGGATAACGAAGAACAACTCTTCTCCTGTCTGCCCATACCACATCCATGTACAATCAAGGAAACTTGAAAGAAATCTCCTCTGTACTTAAATCAGAGCATAATGACTGGCTGAAGATGAGGTGTTGGGAAGCACAGCAACTTAAATACTGTATGGAAAGCTCCTGAGGAGGCACTCTGAAAGAAGGCTGCTTCCTTGATGGAAAAACAAAGTAGGCTGTCCACTTAAAACACTGCTGAGATTTTGTACCACACAGCTTCTCCTCATGGCAGCAATAAAATCATTAATGCCTGGACACAAAGCTGGGAAGAGAATATCAAGATCTGTTAAGCATCTGAAAAATCTTTAATTCCAGTTTATAAAAGAAACAGGTAGCATCTGGCTCAGGCAAAAACTTTGCCTCCCAGTTTCACAGAAGGACTCAAGTTGGAAGAGACACACAAGGATGATCAAGTCCAACTCCTATCCCAGTAAAATTTACACCATGTGCCTGACTGCATTGTTCAAATGCTTCTTAAATATTGTTAGGCTTGGAGCCATAACTGCTTCCCTGGGGAACCTGTTCCAGTGCTGCACGACCCTCTGAGCATGGTTTCACTTTGGTAGATTCAATTTAAACTTGTTCTATGTATAGCTGCAAGTTTTATTAATTTTTCCTATCTTGACATAACTCTATTCTACTAAGATTCACAGTGCCTTTACTGGCACAATATTTGAATATATTCCAATGACAAATTATGCTAATATTGTAAGTACTTTTCCTACTTGTAAGCAAAATCGAAACATACTTGTTCCACTCTGGTTTCTCTGCTCACCTATCAGTGTTGTCTCTGGCCCTTAAAGAAGTGCACACAGTTTTGATACTAATAATAAAAGTTAGAGAAAAAGCAACATGTATCAAATGGCAACTCAATGTGAATACCCAACTTAGAAATGTAGTTTGCTTTGGTACAATGTGTGCACCTGTATAAACTGTAGCAAATTTGTAACCGTTTCAACTCAAAGAATTACTGCTGTGGTAGAAACTCGCCTTTCCCTCCCTTATGTCCGTAAAATATACCAGACTAATAATGACCCCAGTCTTTTCATTCCCCTCATGAGTAGATGAGAACTTACTCAGGTTCTCCCACTCATAAAAGGCCACAGAATCAAAACTGCTTAAGATTGTCATTAAAAGAAACAAAAACTTTATCAGTTATGCAGCAACACATTTGCTCTCAGGCAGCCTTACAAAGATGCAATTCCTAAACTTATGAAAAGAACAGCAATTTGTACAAGATCAATTAATAAAACCAGACAGAAATTAAAATTAAATTGAGTGTCTCTGAACAAGCACAGACCATCTCAAAAATGTCACTTAGATCAAGCATACCTGTCGCATTAACAAGTTAGGTCCCCTTCGACGCAAAGCTAAAAGCCAAACAGGATTTACTCCATTATGCATTTTCTCTCAACTCAGCCAGTATCAGCTGCAAGAAGAGNACCAAAGACAGAAGGCAAACCTGACAACCTGACCTGCCCCAAAGAAATGGCACAAACACACATCAAATCCCTTCCCATAAGCCCTACAGATGGAATCTTGTACTCTCCTGCTGCCAAGGTACACACTGAGGAGCCCAGAGCACTCCCACTCACAGGAGACTGGCATGAGTTGATGTGGGAAAACAACTCTCCACAGCCAGCGGACACCAGATTGCTAAATGGGAAACTGCCATAAAAGCAATTTGGGTCAACTCGTTTGAACTGTTCTGAGACCAAGACATAACCAGTGGTAAGGGAAGATGATACTCGTAAATTAAAGGTGGCTGAAGTGCTTATGGAATCAAAGAATTACCAACAAATGTTTAAAAAAAAAAAAGGTTTAAAAAAAATGAAGACTTTAACTTCAGGACATGAAATCGGTGCCAGTCCCACATCAATGCCACCATCTCACCTCTCCCACGGCCACGTTTCCCTCTGTCCGAAGGCCTGTCTCCTTGATTGATGTCCACTCCGTTTTCTTCAGCTCTAACTGTGGAGAGAGGACACCTTAAGAGAAATTATAGCAACTCACGCCTGAGACTTCATAACCATCTGCTGAACCTGAACCCCAAAACAAAAGGCAAGACTGTAGAGTGGGAAGATCAACATATCTCAGTCCCCCCTCCTCTCTGAAGGTGTGCCTACAAGCAAGTAACATTTACTTTGCACTGGACAATAATAAAGTAAAATATCTAACAAGAGGTAAATGTCCCTCAGAATTCTGTTTTTTTGAATAATAAGTGCAGTGATTTGCAGCCTATGCTACTAAATTGATTATGGCCTTACCTCTGTAACAAAGCAGGGAATATAGCTGCCTCATCCTATGCTTCCTTAGTAACACTCTGGGGGGCAATAATAAAAAAATAAGGGATAACGAAGAACAACTCTTCTCCTGTCTGCCCATACCACATCCATGTACAATCAAGGAAACTTGAAAGAAATCTCCTCTGTACTTAAATCAGAGCATAATGACTGGCTGAAGATGAGGTGTTGGGAAGCACAGCAACTTAAATACTGTATGGAAAGCTCCTGAGGAGGCACTCTGAAAGAAGGCTGCTTCCTTGATGGAAAAACAAAGTAGGCTGTCCACTTAAAACACTGCTGAGATTTTGTACCACACAGCTTCTCCTCATGGCAGCAATAAAATCATTAATGCCTGGACACAAAGCTGGGAAGAGAATATCAAGATCTGTTAAGCATCTGAAAAATCTTTAATTCCAGTTTATAAAAGAAACAGGTAGCATCTGGCTCAGGCAAAAACTTTGCCTCCCAGTTTCACAGAAGGACTCAAGTTGGAAGAGACACACAAGGATGATCAAGTCCAACTCCTATCCCAGTAAAATTTACACCATGTGCCTGACTGCATTGTTCAAATGCTTCTTAAATATTGTTAGGCTTGGAGCCATAACTGCTTCCCTGGGGAACCTGTTCCAGTGCTGCACGACCCTCTGAGCATGGTTTCACTTTGGTAGATTCAATTTAAACTTGTTCTATGTATAGCTGCAAGTTTTATTAATTTTTCCTATCTTGACATAACTCTATTCTACTAAGATTCACAGTGCCTTTACTGGCACAATATTTGAATATATTCCAATGACAAATTATGCTAATATTGTAAGTACTTTTCCTACTTGTAAGCAAAATCGAAACATACTTGTTCCACTCTGGTTTCTCTGCTCACCTATCAGTGTTGTCTCTGGCCCTTAAAGAAGTGCACACAGTTTTGATACTAATAATAAAAGTTAGAGAAAAAGCAACATGTATCAAATGGCAACTCAATGTGAATACCCAACTTAGAAATGTAGTTTGCTTTGGTACAATGTGTGCACCTGTATAAACTGTAGCAAATTTGTAACCGTTTCAACTCAAAGAATTACTGCTGTGGTAGAAACTCGCCTTTCCCTCCCTTATGTCCGTAAAATATACCAGACTAATAATGACCCCAGTCTTTTCATTCCCCTCATGAGTAGATGAGAACTTACTCAGGTTCTCCCACTCATAAAAGGCCACAGAATCAAAACTGCTTAAGATTGTCATTAAAAGAAACAAAAACTTTATCAGTTATGCAGCAACACATTTGCTCTCAGGCAGCCTTACAAAGATGCAATTCCTAAACTTATGAAAAGAACAGCAATTTGTACAAGATCAATTAATAAAACCAGACAGAAATTAAAATTAAATTGAGTGTCTCTGAACAAGCACAGACCATCTCAAAAATGTCACTTAGATCAAGCATACCTGTCGCATTAACAAGTTAGGTCCCCTTCGACGCAAAGCTAAAAGCCAAACAGGATTTACTCCATTATGCATTTTCTCTCAACTCAGCCAGTATCAGCTGCAAGAAGAGCATCTGAATCTTTAAAAATAAACCCCTGTACGTACACTCTCGGCCACGGCTACCTCCTCTTCCTCGTCGGTTGGAACTTCCCCTTCCACGACTCATTTCTCTGTCTCCACGTTTATCTCTGTTTTCTTTGTTTTCTAAAGATTCCTTTCCAAGACTTTTCTTCTTTCCCCCTACGGTTTCCCAGGAGGTCTATTTGGGTAGAACAGAATAAGATACTAAAGTCAAAAAAAAGAAGAGACAGCTCTCAGTGCATACTTTCATCTTGGATCCCTCCAGTTCACGTGAAAAAACAGGTATTTGCTTAACATCAATTCTGTAAAACTTTGCAAACTACCTAAATGGAAACACAGGGTCTATTTCTGGGAAGAGGTTATCTTATGGGGTGTGAGAATTCCAAATATGTCTGATTATAGTGGATTTTTACAAGTGGAAAGAAGGCTAGATACAACCACAATACAGAAAATCTGCAAAGCAAGCAACAGTTTCCCTCTCAAATACCTCCATAAATCTAGCAAAAGAGCAGGCACAGAGCTTTTTTTCCTCGCAGGGAAAATGAAGAAACACTTATAAGCACGACTGAACAAAAGCTTGATGAGAATAAGAAGTACAAAAAAAAACATTACCCAGACATGTTGCAATTCAAGCAGTAAGAGACAGAATGGCAGAACAACTGGGAACATCACGGTCATAAGCCAGAGCATACTCTCGTAACAGCTACAGCTTATCACACACAGCAAAATGCAGAAGAAACTAGGTCTAAACAAGACAAAGAACCAAAGCCCAAACATCAGGTTTCACCTTTAAAATTGAACTACATCTTTAAAATAAATTCAGAGATGGTATTGGCTCCATAGGAGTATCTGTAGGAGTTGAAAATAAAATGACTAAACCACTTGCTAAGAATAGCACAGAACCTCACATATTATGCAACTGCATGGTTAGCCTATTGAGCCATAGCTGCACAGCGAAGGACGAGGAAGGAATTATACACAATCCATTAAGGTGGTCCCCACCTCTAGGAGCTTACAGTCCAAGTAAAGTATTTCAGAAAGAAATCTACACTTGCAAATAAGGCACCATCAACTGTGAAGCACTTAAGCCATGACCCCTGCCCAGCCCCTGCATCACAAAAAAGACTGGCTATCAATAGTTTTAGGTCCTGTCCTACCTCCTCTTCCTTCAGACAACAGCAGCTCTGAAGACCTCACGAGGCTGGCAATGACCATGCTATCTAATGACATGCCAGTACACACTGCCTCTAACTGAAAACTAACGCTATCCGGAAAGCAAAGCAGCTTGCAAGCATAACGACAATGTCTCTGTCTCTTTCAAGATAATAACTACTAAGAGAATGCTTACTGTCTTTTTTTGTTGTTTTGAGATTCTATGTATGAGAAAGAAGGCTGAATTCACTTTTCAATTTGATCTCCAGCCCTGGAGACTACCCTGCCATAAGCCAACTTCAGTGATATGCAGTCAGCACAGATCAGAAGCACAAAACTTAACGTATGAGCAACACTATGATGTTCATGCAACAGAAAATTGTTTCCTCCAGTAACTACTGCATGGCTTTATCTGCCATCGGTGGTGTAACTGCATCACACAACCACTCCTATAACTTTACAGACACTTCCCAGTAGGAAAAAAACTGCACTGACAACTGGAGAACCAAGTCCACATAGTTCAGAATGCACTATCAATTCACTGATGGGCAGGGAGCCAAACAATCTTTGAACATTTTAAGAAACACGCAAAACTATAGGATCCTGGAAAGCTTAAAAGGAAGAAGCCTCTCCTCAGTGAGGTTTTACATGATTTGGAAAAAGTCAGTAAAAGGATGATTATAAATGCATCAAATCCGTGCTTTCCCACAATATAACTCTGAGGATATCTTTGCAAAAATTCAGTAAAAGGATGATTATAAATGCATCAAATCTGTGCTTTCTCACAATATAACTCTGAGGATATCCTTGAAAAATAGGGTATGTCCTTTTAAGATAGAGTGTTACCACTGGGCATGGGAATCCATCACAGACCAAAGTTGCCTGGGCTTTTTAAAGGAGATGACTGACTACAGCTTCAGCTGAGGATGCCCGAGGCAACCCAAGGGAGTAGTTGTGCAACTGACCTGCACAAACACATAACAGCGGCCTTCTTACCAGCCCAATCTTAAAAGGAAAGAAAAATAATTCAAAACATTCCATTTGTTCTATCTTCAGAGGCTTAGGAAGTTGAACAAGCTCAGGCCTAGAATGGATCTTACACATGTAGTAATTTAAATTAACATACAACTTGGGCAAAGAAACATCCCCTTTGACTACCCTCATCCACAAGACACTATCCAAAGCCAGACTGTCAACTGTTGCAAGTGAAAAGTCCTCACAGACTAACAGCCACACAGCACAAAGCCTCTAAGCTTTAAAGATCACAATATGGTTGGGGGGGAACCACCAAACAAAAAAAAAACCCAGACAAAACTGGCAGAGTAACAAAGAAATTATAAATAGACATTCTAGCTATCACTCCCTGCTCTTCTACTTCTGGACAGACAAATCTTGCAAATGAGGTAAAAAAAGGCTCATAGTGCATCAAAGCAGGGGAAAATGAGAAAAAGATTTGGGAACCTGTATTCAGGTATCTGTTTCCAACTTTACATTAAATCCATGGTTAAACTCTTCTGGAGTGTAATGGCTTTAAAACAAAATCTTCAAGAAAGAGGCCCACAAACTTCCATAAATAAGAGCAAATTTCTTCACATACTTCAATTGACACTCCTTCCTCCTTGAACCCTTCAAATTTTCTGCATTTGTTTGAGTTGTGTTTTGTCTGCAGACAGCAGTGCATTCAGAGTAACTTGTCAAAAGAGCAGAACACATAGGTATGTGGCTTTTAATTGATAAATGAGTTCAAAAAGTTTCTTCCATGTCATAATTACTTACAACAAGTTGCCAGAAAACTATTTTCAACTACAAAATAGCATATATGAGAAGTGCAAGAGAACACAAACCAGCACATAACCCAAGACAGATTTAATCAAGGCAAGATGCTCTCTTCTACTCCCAACTTGCCAGTTCACTCAGTGTGCTGTCTTTTAGTTGACCTCAAAACTTATAAATGAAAGGGGATGGAAAAGAAAGTCCCCTCAGTCAGAATGGTATGTGTCCTGGATTTAGGATGTGGGGGGGTCAGTTTCCTCATTAACAATAAGCCAAGAGTACACATCCTGACAAATCACAGGAAATACTCTAATGTTCAGCATGAAGAATGGAAGTCCAAGGGTTTTTTTTCCAATTCAGAAGAGACAGAATGTAATGTACTGCCTTGAATAAACTCTTAGAAGTCCCTCCAGCAAAAACTTCAATCACAGCAAGACATCTTTCCTGATATCTCCTGTGATAAAAAGAAATTTCTCTGTGCAACATTATAAACAACATTACTTGTTATTATATACACATTGCTTAGTTTCCTTTTTCTGTTTTTCAATGAAGTCATGCAAATAAGCATGGTGAAAGGAGGAACTACTTGCTGTAGCCTTCATAAGCAACCTTGCCAGTGTTACTTTCAGGTGTGGAAATCTCACACTTCAACACTAGCAACACACACCTACAGAAACTGCATGGTATCTGCTGGTCCTTTAGGTAATAAAGATTGTCCTTCGTGGCAAACACTCAGACTCAGGTCTCAGGATTGTGTAGTTGCTGAAGAGTAACTAAAAACATTGAAGCAAAAAACCAGGCCCATGTCAGACAGAGCACTGAGTGCTGCTGCAGCGCAAAAATCGCTATGTATAAATGAAAGCCAAAGGACTCTGCAAGAGATCAGCTGAACATCCACAACATTTCCAAGGTTTGGCCTATTCTAAGGTACACATGTAGCAGAGAAGCTGCCCTTTTGCTTCAAAAGATTTGAATGGAGACACAGAAATCAAACACTTCTGAAATACAACTTTCCTCATCACTTCTTAGAAGCAGGAAGACACAGCAAACAGAAGTGGTGAAAGTAAAACTTTACCGTGTCTGAACTTCCTTCCAGCAGTATGTTGATTGCTCTGTTCACATCCCCATTGCAGTCATGTAGTGCCACTATGCACTCATCTTGGTTTTTCCCCGTCACCTCCATAAGCTGGTGGAAAAAGTCAGACATGTTAAAATATCTGAATTATCATCACAAGAAAATAGTATGACCACAGATTCCAAGAAATGCATAGCTACTGTGTCAGAGTAAACTCAAATCCTAACTAAAAGTATCTGCATTTTACAGATTTACCTGGGATTCAGACAAGATGAAACAAATTAAATGGCAATCAAGAAAGCAGTCTTCTGCATCTTCTTTAAGCTAGTGGCAAATGCCGCCACCTCAGAGAGAGCATTACATGAGGGTAAAGTTGTAAAAGACCAGAATAGATCCAGTATCATACTCTTTATCTCCCCAAAGACTCCCCTCTGCATCACACCATGTGAGAACAAAGTAAGCCATGGCAGAGAACAGATCCATCTGGAAAAACATCCAGCTTNGTCAACTGTTGCAAGTGAAAAGTCCTCACAGACTAACAGCCACACAGCACAAAGCCTCTAAGCTTTAAAGATCACAATATGGTTGGGGGGGAACCACCAAACAAAAAAAAAACCCAGACAAAACTGGCAGAGTAACAAAGAAATTATAAATAGACATTCTAGCTATCACTCCTTGCTCTTCTACTTCTGGACAGACAAATCTTGCAAATGAGGTAAAAAAAGGCTCATAGTGCATCAAAGCAGGGGAAAATGAGAAAAAGATTTGGGAACCTGTATTCAGGTATCTGTTTCCAACTTTACATTAAATCCATGGTTAAACTCTTCTGGAGTGTAATGGCTTTAAAACAAAATCTTCAAGAAAGAGGCCCACAAACTTCCATAAATAAGAGCAAATTTCTTCACATACTTCAATTGACACTCCTTCCTCCTTGAACCCTTCAAATTTTCTGCATTTGTTTGAGTTGTGTTTTGTCTGCAGACAGCAGTGCATTCAGAGTAACTTGTCAAAAGAGCAGAACACATAGGTATGTGGCTTTTAATTGATAAATGAGTTCAAAAAGTTTCTTCCATGTCATAATTACTTACAACAAGTTGCCAGAAAACTATTTTCAACTACAAAATAGCATATATGAGAAGTGCAAGAGAACACAAACCAGCACATAACCCAAGACAGATTTAATCAAGGCAAGATGCTCTCTTCTACTCCCAACTTGCCAGTTCACTCAGTGTGCTGTCTTTTAGTTGACCTCAAAACTTATAAATGAAAGGGGATGGAAAAGAAAGTCCCCTCAGTCAGAATGGTATGTGTCCTGGATTTAGGATGTGGGGGGGTCAGTTTCCTCATTAACAATAAGCCAAGAGTACACATCCTGACAAATCACAGGAAATACTCTAATGTTCAGCATGAAGAATGGAAGTCCAAGGGTTTTTTTTCCAATTCAGAAGAGACAGAATGTAATGTACTGCCTTGAATAAACTCTTAGAAGTCCCTCCAGCAAAAACTTCAATCACAGCAAGACATCTTTCCTGATATCTCCTGTGATAAAAAGAAATTTCTCTGTGCAACATTATAAACAACATTACTTGTTATTATATACACATTGCTTAGTTTCCTTTTTCTGTTTTTCAATGAAGTCATGCAAATAAGCATGGTGAAAGGAGGAACTACTTGCTGTAGCCTTCATAAGCAACCTTGCCAGTGTTACTTTCAGGTGTGGAAATCTCACACTTCAACACTAGCAACACACACCTACAGAAACTGCATGGTATCTGCTGGTCCTTTAGGTAATAAAGATTGTCCTTCGTGGCAAACACTCAGACTCAGGTCTCAGGATTGTGTAGTTGCTGAAGAGTAACTAAAAACATTGAAGCAAAAAACCAGGCCCATGTCAGACAGAGCACTGAGTGCTGCTGCAGCGCAAAAATCGCTATGTATAAATGAAAGCCAAAGGACTCTGCAAGAGATCAGCTGAACATCCACAACATTTCCAAGGTTTGGCCTATTCTAAGGTACACATGTAGCAGAGAAGCTGCCCTTTTGCTTCAAAAGATTTGAATGGAGACACAGAAATCAAACACTTCTGAAATACAACTTTCCTCATCACTTCTTAGAAGCAGGAAGACACAGCAAACAGAAGTGGTGAAAGTAAAACTTTACCGTGTCTGAACTTCCTTCCAGCAGTATGTTGATTGCTCTGTTCACATCCCCATTGCAGTCATGTAGTGCCACTATGCACTCATCTTGGTTTTTCCCCGTCACCTCCATAAGCTGGTGGAAAAAGTCAGACATGTTAAAATATCTGAATTATCATCACAAGAAAATAGTATGACCACAGATTCCAAGAAATGCATAGCTACTGTGTCAGAGTAAACTCAAATCCTAACTAAAAGTATCTGCATTTTACAGATTTACCTGGGATTCAGACAAGATGAAACAAATTAAATGGCAATCAAGAAAGCAGTCTTCTGCATCTTCTTTAAGCTAGTGGCAAATGCCGCCACCTCAGAGAGAGCATTACATGAGGGTAAAGTTGTAAAAGACCAGAATAGATCCAGTATCATACTCTTTATCTCCCCAAAGACTCCCCTCTGCATCACACCATGTGAGAACAAAGTAAGCCATGGCAGAGAACAGATCCATCTGGAAAAACATCCAGCTTAAGAAAAAGGTTATTTTTCAGCCAGAAAATGACCCAATTTCAGCTTAAAGGCCACACAAAACGCATCAGCAATGCCTGCCTAAGACGACGTGAATTGTGCTCCATGAACCTGCAGGGCACATCCTGATGAGTGCAAGGCAGGAATAATGCACTCTGTCACAGGTCACATGCAGCAAACTCACTCAAAGGAAAAAAAAATATGAGCTAGAAATACATGTAAATACTGGAGATCTCCTATGCAGAATTTAATTCTTATCCACCTGACCAACACTGGTACAGGCACTACTGACAAGTGTCCTCTGGCTTCAGGAAGTACAAGACCACTTCTGTCACAGCAGCAGAACAAGTTTGTAACAAGAACAACAAAAAGCACTTTTTTTCAGAGAAGGTTTTACAGCAGGAAAAAAAAAATCCAAGAAATCTGCTTCTTTGCTGCATTAATGCTAATAATTCTCTCCTTCTGGATTCACTCCTATGGTCTTCATGAGTTTTGATAAATTCGTTAGAACAAACCACCCATACCCACAGCAGAACAGGGATCTGGATTCTCAGTACTTCTCAAAGTAATGCTCTCAGCTGTAATTGGGTAATGGAAGCTCAAGTATCTACACCTGAAACTCAACATGGTACAGGAAATGGTGTGAGATTTGACTTTCACAGTGTCATTTTATCATTTTTACACATGCACAGATCTGGGAGGTCTTTTTTTTTTTTTTTTTTTTTTTTTTTTTTTTTATTTTTTTTTTTTTTTTTTTTATTTATTTTTTTTTTTTTTTTTATTTTATTGTTT